>LGRX02008511.1:0-19401 GCA_001247695.2 Cymbomonas tetramitiformis
GATGCAGAGGTCTGGATAGAGACAGTGGATAGGTACTTCGAGTTCACCTACCCAGGAGCAACATACAAGTACCTTATAATAACAGTATTCCTCACATTCATGCAGAACAATGACAGACATTTCTTCCAGATTGTGGCACAATCTCCAACAACCACATATGCAGAAGTCAGGACCACATTCCTTCGACAGTTTGGAAATCCACATAAACAGTCAGTAGCCAAAAGACATTTGATGGGACTGGAACAGGGTAATCATACATTTGCAGATTATCTAAGGACGTTCACATCACTTGCCTCACTGGCAGCAGTCAATCTGGAGGATGACCTAATTAAGGATCGATTTGTCACAAATATGGATTCAGACCTCAGACAACAATTCAACCTCAGATTTCTCACAGAGACTGAGAGGAATAGCCTTTCGTGGTCACAAACCACAAAGGTCCTGCTCGACTTGAACTTTGTAGTCCATTCGAAGCAGTCAGAGACCCTGCACTATAGGGGCCAAAAGGAACAGTCAGGGGGACCAGCCAAGAAGGACAAGGATCCCAAAGGCCGTGGCTGACTGCCAGTTAAAGATAGTTTGAAACACATACAGGGTATGAAGGCGCGGTGCTTTGGACCCTACCGTCTCCGATCCTACCCCCCCAACCCCTCGCCCATCTCCCCCCTCAATTTTCTCCCCCCCCGATTTTACTAGTCCCCATTATTGATGATCCCTGCTTTCCCCTTACCCTCTCTGATTTAACTAGTCCCGTCACGCGGATTACCCTGCTTTCCCCCTTTACCCCCCCGATTTTACTAGTTCCTCACTTCATAATTCCATACTGTACTGATACTCGCGTCGCGTGTATAAGGCATTTCGATTTCCATTTTTCGCATTTGGGAATCGTGGGAATCGTTTGTCCAGCCGAGCGGGGTGCTCTCGTCTGCTCGTCTCGGACACGGATGACATGACACTCGACTGTCGTGTGTCACGTGCGGTCGCTGTCTTCGGAAATTCGCTGCGTGCAATTCCGTTGCGTGAAACGGCCGTTAAGGCTGTAAGCGATCTCTTCTGGTTCCCGTTCGCGTTCGACCAGAAGAGAACGAGCAGTCCACAACTCAACTACAATTGCCATCTGGAAAATGGCGAGGCGATCCGGGATCGTTCTTTTCGTGATCCGGAACGGGATCGATCCCGGGAGGGAAGTTTCTTACGGGATCGATCCTGGAACGCTCCAGGTACGGGAACGATCCTGGAACGCTCCAGGTACGGGAACGATCCTGGAACGCTCCAGGTACGGGAACGATCCTGGAACGCTCCAAGTACTGGAACGATCCTGAATCGATGGGGGGACACTCATGATAAGTCCAAGGGTCGGTTCAAGCATTCAAGGCAAGTACCATGAACCGCACATTAAAAAAAGGTAGACTTTCACAAGGCTAGAAAGCAGGAGGCAAATTCAAAAAGAAAAAAATCAACAAATCCACATAAATAGATACACCTTTGAGTACACAAGCTACTTCATTTGCATATGTTCATACGGTCTCCACTAAGATGGTATCACTGGCTATTATACTCTTCTTCTTTCTCATCTATACTTCCCACTCCTATAGCGTTTTGGTGTTGGGGTATTTTTGTCAAAGTTGCAAGCCACTTGGTTGGTTGCGCAAGCTTCACACGCGATTGTGTCGTATTCCATCTTTTAACTTGGGTAAACATTCTTGAATACTCCTTGCTGAAGGTGTTTGGCACCTCTGTCTGCACATGCGATAGTGCCACAGTGAGTAGCAGTTGAAAAGAACTTATGCGCAAAAAACAACAAAGGGTAAATACGTACTTACCACAGCTCGTGACTTCGTGCACGAGTTCTCATTTATTTCATACTCGACGGCCTAGTCTTTCAAGCTTGGGCCACTGGCCATCTGGCTTCTAGAGTTTTCTTTCCCTTTTCTTCTATTGCTCGTGCTGATTTTTTTTGTCTTATTATCCGCATTTGTTTTCTTTTTGGGAAGGTGATGCTTGCTTGTTGGTCTCCGAGTAGCGCACGTCCATGTTTTGAGTGGCCATCCTGAGGAACGAATCGTGGTAAAGCTCAACACACATAAGCTGACATGCTGAGCTCAACTGAGAAACAAAGCAAAGCAAACAGCAAAGTTGGGCAAAGCTGAGTCGAGTTGAGCAGAGCTTAGTCGAGTTGAGCTAAGTTGAGCTAAGTTGAGCTTAGTTGACACGCTGACAGGAGCAAAGCTGACACGCTGAGCTGATATAAGCTAACAAGCTAAACTAAGCGGAGCTGACAAACCGAGTTGAGCTGACACACAGTTACAGGTACGGGATAATATAGCATAGGCTGGAATATGTGTGTATATGTGTGTGCCTGTTGTGTTATTCCTATGCTAGGATACGCGTGTACCTCTCTGTGCGTGTGCTATGCCTGTGGTAGGATATATGTGTATCTCTATACCACTGTTATGCCTGTGATAGGATATGCTAAGATAGACATATATACACACATATCCTATCACAGGCATGACAGTGGTATAGAGATACACATATATCCTACCACAGGCATAGCACACGCACAGAGAGGTACACGCATATCCTAGCATAGGAATACCACAACATGCACACACATATACACACATATTCCAGCCTATGCTATATTAAACGCAGTAATGCAAACTGAGCAAAGCTTAGCTGAGTTGAGGTGAGTTGAGTTGAGTTGAGCTGAGTTGAGCTTAGCTGACACGCTGACGTGAGCGAAACTGACACGCTTAGCTGATATGAGCTCAAAAGCTAAGCTCTCAACTCAAACGCGTTGGCGTTGAGTTTGGCGCTAAGTGCTGAGCTAAGATAAGCTGAGCTGAGTTGAGTTGAGTGAATGCGTAATAGAGTGAGTAATGAATTTTTAGTGAGTGGTCCGGAGTGTGGGTTGTGAGGTTATGAGAGCGAATACAATTACCTTAATGCACGTTCGTTCTTCACAGTCCCGCTCCTTTGAAGTTTCTGCCTTACCATACCCAACACCCCATGCTGTGTGAGAATGGCTTGGTTCCAAAACCTCAAAGAACATAGTGAAAAATAACATGCTTATCTTGATCTTATGTAAGACCAGAAAGTGCGCAGTACCATACCATACTTTTATAGTAATCACACATATCCTAAAAGATCTAAAACACGGGAGCACATATGTGGAAAATTATTTTTGCATCAAAATATTACACCTCTTTGTGGCGCAACGGGAGACAAGTGGTCACAGACACAAGAGTGTCAGACCTACTCAAACCCAAGATGCCATACATCACAACAAGGCCAATACCTTGTTGCTCGCGGATCAAGGGCGCTCCAAACAAACCCGCAGACCAAGGGTGCAGGCGCCTTCTTCTACAAGAGTAGAAAGCGTGACCACAATGGTTCCTTCAATGGCGCAATCACCAATGTGTGGCCAAGGGAGTTCGTTTTTGCAACGCCACAAAGGAGGTGTAATATTTTGATACCTATGCTAAATAAAATATTTCTCATAGGGTTGCAGGATTTGCACCGACCAAATAAAATATGCAAACAGCTTATGTGAAAACCGAGCTTACAGTTGATACCCTACATTCTGGGAAAATCAGAAGACGTCTAGAAGACGTCTTCTGAACGTCTTATAGACGTCTTCGTAGAAATGATGTCTTCTGGTTTCCAGAAGACGTCTTCTGAGTGGAACGTCTTCTGGAAACCAGAAGACACTCTTCGGGGAAGACGTGCCGAAGATGTGCGGAATGTCTTCCGGATTTCGGAAGACATCTTCCCGGAAGACATGCAAAGGGCAGTCTTCCCGGAAGATACCCGGAAGATGTTCCGAATGTCTTCTGGGCCAAAATACATTCTGACATGTGTTATCGACACATATGTGATGATTATGCAATTTGGCCACATAGCTACTTCATACCACACGTACACTAGTCGCGTAATCACAAAAGACATTCAGAAGGCGCACGGAAGACATGCGGAAGACATTCCAGGTATCTTCCTAACAACTTCAAGGTTGTCATCATGCTCTGTTGCTATGATACATAATATACGGCTAAGTTAATTGATAGGTCTATCTACACATACATGTACGATTGCATCTATTCAACATACAGACCACTAAGTACGATGCCCGGCGTATTATCACGATCGCCTCTTGCGTCTTGCACCTTTCGGTCGTGAACCATCATCGTCGATGCACTCGAAAAAGTCAGCCTTTAAATCAAATACCACCGCCGTCTTCATCACAGGATGTTTCTTGATTACAACTTGGTGCTCAATTTGAGCCGCCAGGATAAATGGATCAGTAGTGTCCCAAGATGTCTCGGGATCATCCGGGTCGTATGTGTACACCACCTTTGCGGTATTGTCCGGCCCGTACTTCGAGTTTAGCTTGGCAAACCGTTTTGTCGTCGCTTGGTTGAATTCAGGGAACCACTTTCCCTTCACAAGAATGTACTCTTTCGCGGCCAAGTCGACCTTGTAGATGCTATCTACCATGGCGTACCTGCGAGTTGGAGCCACGATACTCTATAGTAAGAATCCCCGAAGACGTCGAGAAGACACGCAGAAGACATTCGGTACATATTCTGCGCACATTCACCAAAACGTAATGCACGGACGCACCGGTCAGTCTCGATTTCCTCGGGCCTTTGATGTTTCTCCAGAGAAAAAGGCTCGGAAGTAACGTTGACAAGTTTTCTTCGTCTTGTCCTGAGCTGCCGTGCGATAGCAAACTCCTCGAACCACGACCGAGCCGAAAGATTGACACACGCGAGGAGGCCCTTCGACGAGTGCCGCTTCATTCTCCGTGAATGGTCTCCCCAGTCAGACCTTGGGGTCGCTACCGTGCATATGCAGCGGCACATCCATCAGGCGAGACCCTCCGGCATGTGCGCCAATACGTCTCCGAACCATATGGTTTTCCCTGCGAATGTATACGTGCACAGTGTCAGGACATGTATTTACCGAAGACGTGTGGAAGATGCCTAGAAGATATATGAAACGTCTTCCAGGCACCTTACGGGTTTCATTTCCGTTACTTACCTCTTGCAGTAGGTGACGTAGCCGTCGAGTTTTGCCTTCAACTTGCGGTATTGGGGCACGTTGCCATGCATCCACAGCTCCAGCGCTTTCGTTTCAGCGCGGGAGAGTACATGGCGCTTGCCTTGTGTTCCCAAAACCACGGTGTTCGGCGCCCTCAACGGTGCGGTGGTCAAGAACCGGAGCACGGGTGGCCGGGTGGGCTTGGTGGTTGCCTCCCGCCGGCGACGAAGTACCGAGATTAACCCTCGCACCACATGTACCATCCGGTACCGCCCGAAGCCTTGCATAACACTCTGAACCGGATATGCATTGTTCTTCACCCACCTTCGAATCTTCCCGTTGAATGATTCGAACACGTACATCCATGTCCCCCGTATTGGACCATACATGAGGAGTTGGTCGGGGAAGTGGGAAAGCAAATGCGTGTTGATGACCAGCCAGTCAGGTGAGCCATCGCGCTCGAGTGACTTGAAGAACTCATCCACCAGATTTTGAAGCTTAGGAACATCCTGCAAAATCACCAAATAAAAGGTAATTAAGGAAGACGCTTGGAATGTACTCGGAACGTATTCGGGATGTCTTCCAGATGTCTTCCGTACCTTACAGTCTACAAGCTCCGAAGTGAGCTCTCTCGTTATGACCGTCAACTGCCCGATCAAGTCTTCAAGCATGTTTTTCGAGTAGCCCTCGTCTCTATCCCAAGACGCTAGCACGCTCATGATGCCCGCTTGTAGCATTTTCAACGCCTTCGTGACACTTGAGCGTCTTCGGTCCGGTGTTCGTGCCGTTCGGACGCAACATCTTCTTATGGCCTTGCCCCCATTTGACCATTGTGATTTGTGATGACCATTTGTAATTAATTAGCAATAATCAAGATTGTTGCATTTGTTGAAATTGAAGGGAAAATGCGAAAGTGCAATTTTACATATGTCATTTTGCTCTACGTTAGATTTCCGATTTTCAATTTTGTCTAATTTGGCTCTATGTTGGATGTCAGTTTTCAGTTTTTGGAATGCTCCATTAGTCCATTTCAGACTTTTGCATTTGTCATTTTGCTCTATGTTAGATTTTCCAAATTTCAATTTTGGCTGATTTTGCTCTACGTTAGATTTCAGGTTTCAGTTTTTTGAATGCTTGATTTCAGATTTTACAAACCAATTTCAGATTTTTATATGTGTCATTTTGCTCCACATTAGATTTCCGATTTTCAGTTTTGGCTGATTTTGCTCTACGGTGGATTTCAGATTTCAGTTTTGTAATGCTTGATTTCAGATTCTGCTATTGTCATTTTGCTCTCCGTTAGATTTACCGAAGTCCATGCGCCCGGAAGATGCGCAGAAAACGCTCGGAACGTCTTCGGAACGACTTCCGATGGAGCGTGCAGGCATACATCTTTCATGGAGATACGGGCATGCCGTGGCAACCGGTTCGCACCTTCGTGTTGGCATCTCCGGGGGAGGGTCCTCGGGCTCATGGACTTCGGTATAGGTCATGTCCACAACTTCATCCATCGGGGCCGGAGGTGAAGGTGAAAGCCTTTGCGGATTCATTCGCCTATCCCCATCACTCACAAGCTCCGGCGGACGATGATATGGTTCGCCCGATGCGATTGCATCCCGTATCTTCAACACCATTCCTTGGAGGTTGACGCCAATGGGAGGCTCAAGCAGCCACTTATGTTGTCGAAAGTGCACCGTGCCCGGATCATCGGCCAAGTCCAATGGATCGGAGAAAATGTCCTCCCACGTATGCTCCTTAAAGCCCGGTTCATGCAAGTCCGAAATTGCTTGCACATAGCCAAAACACTCTTGAACCGAGAAAAGCACATTAGTGGGCTCGGCTAAGCCGAAAGGTGGCCGGTTGCTTTGACGCGGCACGCAAATACGAACCGCGTCCTCATGATCTTCAGCACTGCGAAAACATTGTGATGGTGAATTCATAGAAGACACATGGAAGACGTCCGGAAGTTGCGCAGAAGATGCTCCACACATCTTCGGTTGTATGCATTCCAAACTGCATAAATGTGCATGATAGATGCGTGTGGGTTATGGAGACAAGCAAGCACCTTGTTGCAGGGGAATGCTCATGAATGTAGACGGATTCCCCGAGCCATGCCGTCATCTCATGATCCAGCTCGCGGGATGGCGACACCGTAGACAACCAATCGTGCACCGCTGCCATCTTCCCCTTCAAGACCTCCGGCTTGGATTGACGGAAGACCTCCGCCGCGGATTCGGGGGGGGGTTTAGTGAGCATCGCTCGTTTGAAGGACGACATTTTGGTCTTTGGGGGCGCTTCCCCCTTTTGGAGATGCGCGGCACGTTTACTTGCCATTCTATCTCCTATACAAAGGACACTTGGCCAAGCGCCAAGGTAGTGCGGAGGGCATCCTGAAGACAAACACTGAGAAGACGTTCAGAAGTCACTCAGAAGACACGTGGAAGACATTTCCCGACATCTTCCGGACGTCTTCTTGACTGTGCTTGCGGAAGATACCCCAGATACCTTCTGTACATCTTCCAGACATCTTCGGGGAATATATGTCTTCCTGAACCCAGAAGAGGTGCGAAAGACGCGCGGAAGACGCGCGGAAGACAAACAGAAGACACGCGGAAGACATTTTTTTGACATCTTCCGGACGTCTTCTTGACTGTGTTTGCGGAAGATACCCCAGATATCTTCTGTACATCTTCCGGTTGTCTTAGAGATGTCTTTGAGGAAGACATGTCTTCTGGAAATCTGCAACTTGTAGAAGTTCCACCGCCTAGGTAGACATTAGAAGACGCGTAGAAGATCGTCAAAAAAATGAGGAAGACGCCCCTAAGAGGGGTGTTAAGACGTTCGGTGGAACTTCTACAAGTTGCAGATTTCCAGAAGACATGTCTTCCTCAAAGACACCTCTGGAGGGTAACAAGATGCACAGAAGATATCTGGGGTGTCTTCCGTTTTTTTTTTGTTTTTTTTTGTTTTGTTTTAAAGCTTTAAAAATCGCGAAAAAACAAAAAAACATATAAGGTGCACAATATTGGGCATAATTGTGTGGTGTAGGTAGAAGTGCAAAAAAACAAGTGGTTTGTTCGGGAGAGGGGCAAACGTACCAAGTTACTAAGTTAAAACGGCCGACGAATTTGGTAGAAGAAACTGCTCTTGTTTTAGAGCACCATCCCTCCTAGCAACGGTCGAACAGTCGATCACGCGCGCAGTGAGTCGCGTGAGACGTGATGACTGCACGATACCGCGGATAGCAAACCCGGAAAATCTGCCAGCGCTGCGCTGCGCTGCGCTGCGCTGGTGTGGCGCTGGCGTGTGGTCGCGGTCGTGGTCAGGCGTCATCGTCAGCTAGCATTAGCATCGCATCGCATCGCATCGCATCGTCAGGCCCAGCGCAGGGGAGTGAGCACGAGCACCGCACCGCACATCGACATGACCGTTCGAGTTTGAATTTTATTTAACGTTGAAGTGAAATTTGCATCTACCACTTTTACACCTGCATCCAACTCAATTCCACCGCAGCCTCGTTTTCCGCGGACTGCTGCTGGGTGAAGTGGTCCTTTTAAAATAGTTCGTCTAACAGAAAAACGTTGCACAACGCAATACTTCAATAGTGATTGCGGGTGCTTTTCGTGCCTTGGTTTTTTTACGCGCACTTCGGCGTGCTTAGCGTCTAATTGAGGTGTGAACGAGACATGTGTTCTCGCTCGTCCTTTGGACGAGATGATGTTGGTTCGATTCCAACTCACACCACTAGGCCTTTTTGTTTTCCTTCGGTAATCTTGTATTTCGTCTCGTACTATTTTTGCGCTTTACTAACCTTTGGTTTTGCGTTGCGCTTTGTTTTTCAGATCGGCTGAAAATGACCTAGTCCAAAAGGTAAATTTTCAGCCCAACCTCAACACCACAAGTAAAGGTATTTGCTCTATCATCCCCTAGTGTCACACCTAAAAAATACTGCCTTTATGCGTTGTGTTTTTCCGCTTTACTAACCTTTGGTTTTGAGTTGCGCTTTGTTTTTCAGATTGGCTGAAAATGAGCAAGTGGGAAAAGCGCATTTTCAGCCCATCGCCCACAACTAGAAGAGTAAAGGTACTTACCTTACCCTTCCTAGGAATTTGTGCTTGTATTCATTGTGTGTTTTCACTCTACTAAGTGTTGGTATTTTGGTGTGCGTTGTTTTTCAGATCGGTTGAAAACGAGCGAGTGGAAAACCCATGTTTTTGCGTGGTCCAAGACCTATGCCATGTGTGCATGTTAGATGAACATCGTTTCTAGGTAATTAGACTAGTTGTTTAGAACATGAATGTGAAGTAGTTCTAGACACTTAGCTAGTTAGGATAATAATATGTGTGGCCCTCCTTATGATTAGGTTCTTGATTGAAAAGTAATATTGTTAAAGCAATTTTAGTCTCCAAAGCATCTTAGCCTTCCACACAAATAAATCATCTCTTGTCGTGTATCAAACATTGAGAATATGTTTGTTAAGGATGGCGAGAAGTGTATAATGCCATACATCTTGTTTGCACTCATCCTTCTTGCAAGCTTATTTCAGCCTAAAAATATTCCTCGCGAATGCGTACACGAATGTTGAAATTTATTAGACATGCAGAAGGCATTCAGAAGATATCTTCTGAACGTCTTCTGCATGACTTCTGTACATCTTCTGAATTCCGGAAGATGTCTTCTAGATGTCTTCTGGTTCCAGAAGATATCTAGAAGACATCCAGAAGACGTCTTCTACGCGTCTTCTAATGTCTACCATCTTCTGAGTTTCAGAAGACGTCCAGAAGATCTTCGGGGAAGATGTACAGAAGACGCCCAAAAGATATCAAGAAGATGTCTTCCGGGATTCAGAAGACATGCAGAAGACGTTCAGAAGATAACTTCTGGATGTCTTCCCGGAAGATCTTCTGCACGTCTTCTGGAAACCAGAAGATGGTAGACATTAGAAGACGCGCCGAAGACGTCTTCTGGACGTGTTCTGGATGTCTTCTGGACCCAGAAGACGTCTCAGAAGACATTCAGAAGACGTTCAGAAGACGCGTCTTCTGGTTTTCCCAGAATGTAGGGATATTCGTTATAGAATGCTAAAAGTCAATAGCTAAAATAAGTCTATACATTAAAACAAAACAGTTTGATAAAAAGAAAATAAAGAAAATAAAAAATAAACCACCACTCTAAGTGGGGAAGGATTACCTAAAGGGAATCCGGCCCAGTTCGCCTAACTATTACCCAGCAGTTCAATCGCAATGGTTCCACCGCGAGCTGCGAGCTGGTTCAGGCACAAAGGATTGCACAATAACAGTGTCCTCCCCACTGAATCGCATATTTAGACTGAGGAACTCTAGGTTCTACCTACAGTGAAGGCAAGGAGCGATGTTGCTGTCCTAGGCACAGCAGTTCAATCGCAATGGTTCCCGCGAGCTGGTTCAGGCACAAAGGATTGCACGATAACAGTGTCCTCCCCACTGAATCGCATATTTAGACTGAGGAACTCTAGGTTCTACCTACAGTGAAGGCAAGGAGCGATGTTGCTGTCCTAGGCATTCAGGTTTTTTTGTGAAGGACAGATGCAGTTTGATGCCTTAACACGATTCTTATTAAAATCTAAAATCGTGTGACTGTGCAAGAAATACTAACCAGCAAATTGTGCCAACAGGACAATTGAAAGCAAGTTTATTTAAGTGCAAACTAGTCTAGCAAAATCATAATTGCATACTATTCGAGCAACTTGTCACGAGGCATATACCTGTGTTGACTATGCAAGGCCATCCCTCATCGAGTCGTTGAACAAGTGAAAAGCTCCCTGCCGTCACTATCCCGACACACACCCGACTCTCTTAATTAAAAGAAAGACTAAACCAAGTGCGATGCAATAAAAAGCTCAAACAAGGACAAGAGCGTACCTTAAATTGGCTGGGTTGGGTTTCACCCCAGGGCGTGCCGAAGGCTAACGCACTCCCAGCCTCATTTGAGCGAACTGTCTATCTAAAACAAAGTTCGCATCGTCGGACCTTAAAAACTACAAGCACCTATATCACGATACTCGCTATTTATGCAAGTGCAAATCGCGCTACAAGTTGCACTGCTACTAACTGTAGTAGCAATGACTGCAAAAGACATGCTACGGAAAGCATGGAGACATACCTTAGATTCCCAGTGTTTCCACACCACCAGAGCCCAAAAGCAATTGGGGTGGTAACTGGGATCGGTGCGTCGGATATTTATATCCCGCCTCCTCGCCAAGAGCCATGGGGCGGTTGTTATGCAATTTTGAGTTGCGACACTTGGAACCTAGACTGGGCCTTTTTAGAAGCTAAAAAGGCCCAGTTTTTCACAATCCAGTAAAAACATGCAAACAGGCACACACACTTGTAAAATTCTATCGAAGAATTCAATTTGAAAGCACATTTTTCCAACTAGCTAGCCTAAAGGCAGATAACGCACACAAAACAAGTACTTAACCCCTAAGCCGGTTTTTTTTTTTTGGGTATGTTCGGGTCGTTGTGCATTTCGTTGCATATATGCAATATTTCTTGCGGAAACATGTCAAATAAAGTCATCATGTGAGAGGTGTCGATTGACCCGACAGTTTGATACGAACATCCACCATCTTGTTCATTATATCCACTTATATATGCACATATTGCCCTTTGGGCCAAACGCCCTTTGGGTCAAAAATGACCCAAACACCGGCTTAGGGGTTAAAAATCACTTAATCATCACGTAACGTGGGAGCTCCTAGCCCCACATCAAATGTCGAGCGTCCCTATACCAACTCACCTGCCCTTCAGGATTTCACTATGAACCAAGGTGCCCAGGTGGATCCGGCTTTCCGATCTTGCTGGGGGGTTGTGGGCGCGCCTGGCGGGGATGATGTCCGCTCATTCCGGTGTGGCCGGCTGCCGCGGGCCATTTTCGGGGGCGTGCTCATGGGCTTCATTTGCGGGCGCTGTGGGTGAATTACGAAAGGAAAATAGGTGCCCAGGCAGGATCTACTCTCAAAATCTCGCACGAAAATTATGGGGTAAATCATAGTTTTGGGCAAGCGACAAAGTGCGTGGGTGTGTGGGTTACGTAAACATCAAACGCATCTTGCTTGCGGCGACCACGCAATGACCTACCACCTGCGGAAAATATACGGTACGCGAAAATATAAGAAACTATTTTATACTAGCAACACAATACAATCAAATTATTTAGGCTGATCTAATCAGAGTTTGCAGTATGGTTTTCGGCTCACGTACTTTCAAACTTCGGAGACGCACGTAAGACTAAATGGGAAGTCAAGAGCTCACGATACTGTGTCCATCAAGGTGAGGTCGCCATGACGCAGTCCGAGCGTACGCGCCAGTGACATTTCTGCTGATGTCATCGATTACTGGAACGCGAAGACACGGTGCAGTGTGTTCGGGATTTCCGATGACGGTTACGATCCAAAGCGAAACGAGAACGCGGATCGCGGATCATCACCATCGTTATGAGCACGCTCTCAGGCGATGCATGAACGGGGATCGTGACGTGTCGTCTTTGTTACACGAGCGCTCCGCAACGGGGGGGAACGGGGAACAGTCGATTACGCATTCAGAACTGAACGCCGAATTCCAGATGGCCAGATAGGCTTGAAAGTTGAATAATCGACTGTAGTTTATTGTCTAGTTGTATTTCGGAAGCTTATTAGAGAGGTTCCGCAAGCCGAATTCGGTCAAAAAACGGGTGACGTGGACAATTTCACGAGACACGTCGGACGTTGGCGTAATTTTGCTCCGAATTATGGAAAGATTCTTACGCGTGAAATGGAAATTAACACTGAGGGCTCCGTTTTTTCTTAACACTGTAAATCGTCCGAATTCGGGAAATCGCTCCCGAATTCGGATGAAAATTGTTTATATAAATTGAAAATCACGCGTGCGCTTCATGCATGTGACGGATTTTGGCTCCCAGAAGATGCTCTTTTGTTTGTATGTGGTGTGCACATGCTACTGCAGTGCGGTCAAAAGACTGCGGAGAATTGACCGTCGCTGCCATTTACAACATTCGATATCGCGAGAGCATTCGAAATCTTTGCGACTGCGGACTGTTTCACACGAAAAATGGATTTCGCGTTTTTTGCGAGACTGAAAGATTCCCTGGCGTCATTTTGGAATTACGCCAGGACCCAAGAAGTGACTCGACACAAAATCCGACGTGGCACCGGGATTTGGTCCCGAATTATGAAAAGATGCCCGTTTTGCGGAACCTCTCTATTGATTGTAGTTTCGTCGACATGGCGTCGAACACAGTGAATAAGCCGCAAGATCCAGTCTTGAAAAGAGTGTGGGATGAAGATCCGAATTACCGAAGGCGAAATTTTATTGAGAAAACAATTCGCAAGGACGGTAAAAAGCAATCGGATGCTTCATACCACTTCGAAAATCAAATCTCGAGGCTTGATAGCATGCGTGAGTACTATGCATCGAACAAGGAACGCTTGAAGCAAACGGCCAAAGCGCGTTATGAAGCGAATAAGGAAAATAGGAAGGCGCAAATGCGCGAGTATAATCTAAATAAGTGTAAGCAATAGGAGTTGAACCCTACCAAGAGAAGCCCTAACGACACCGGTCATTCTTTGAGTTACTCTAGGAAGAATCGTCAAGGAGAATTGAAAACTGCATTTTTTATGCCAACCACGACGCAAGAATTGGGCATGACTTATGAAGAGTGGAGTAAGCATCAATTAAGTGAAGAGCTTGGAGTCTACTTTCGTGATAAATAGCATCATCGATATTATGTAGAGTTTGGAATTGTCGATATATTGAGATATGATGCAGCCGCTTTTAAAAAGGCCTTTATTAAGGCCACCTATCCTCTAATATGTGTTCACGCTCGTTTCCGATCACGGGTCACCGCCCGCAATCTGATTATGAACAGTCCACGCTCAAATGACCCAAACCCAAACCCAAAACATCCGCCTTAGAAATAAATTGCGCGTTTCGCGCACAAGTAACTTGAAGCCTTGAGCTTGAGGCAACTTAAAGATATGTATCTTGGCAGTATTTGTGCCAAGTTTCGTGCTCTAGGACGCACGGGAAGCCCTCGGCTGTTTGGCCTCTTTGGGTTTGGGTTCGAACCCAAACCCAAACCCAAAACATCCGCCTTAGAAATAAATTGCGCGTTTCGCGCACAAGTAACTTGAAGCCTTGAGCTTCACGCAACTTAAAGATATGTATCTTGGCAATATTTATGCCAAGTTTCGTGCTCTAGGACGCACGGGAAGCCCTCGGCTGTTTGGCATCTTTGGGTTTGGGTTCGAACCCAAACCCAAACCCAAAACATCCGCTTAGAAATAAATTGCGCGTTTCGCGCACAAGTAACTTGAAGCCTTGAGCTTGAGGCAACTTAAAGATATGTATCTTGGCAGTATTTATGCCAAGTTTCGTGCTCTAGGACGCACGGGAAGCCCTCGGCTGTTTGGCATCTTTGGGTTTGGGTTCGAACCCAAACCCAAGCCCAAAACATCTGCCCTAGAAATAAATTGCGCGTTTCGCGCACAAGTAACTTGAAGCCTTGAGCTTGAGGCAACTTAAAGATATGTATCTTGGCAGTATTTATGCCAAGTTACGTGCTCTAGGACGCACGGGAAGCCCTCGGCTGTTTGGCATCTTTGGGTTTGGGTTCGAACCCAAACCCAAACCCAAAACATCTGCCTTAGAAATACATTGCGCGTTTCGCGCACAAGTAACTTGAAGCCTTGAGTTTGAGGCAACTTAAAGATATGTATCTTGGCAGTATTTATGCCAAGTTTCGTGCTCTAGGACGCACGGGAAGCCCTCGGCTGTTTGGCATCTTTGGGTTTGGGTTCGAACCCAAACCCAAGCCCAAAACATCTGCCCTAGAAATAAATTGCGCGTTTCGCGCACAAGTAACTTGAAGCCTTGAGCTTGAGGCAACTTAAAGATATGTATCTTGGCAGTATTTATGCCAAGTTTCGTGCTCTAGGACGCACGGGAAGCCCTCGGCTGTGTGGCATCTTTGGGTTTGGGTACGTTCGAACCCAAACCCAAAGGCAAAGGGATTGGACAGTTTCGTAGATTCTGTCCCGCTGCCTTTGCAACCTCGCATGCTAACTCATATTATAATGAATATTCAACATTCAAGCGTTGGATTCTTGGATACCCCACGCCAACGGGAAGCGCTCGGCTGAATTGTTATTTGGGTATGCGCACCCAAATGACAAAAAACGCATCTTTGAAACTCGGTAGTTTCAAAGATGCGTGACCGATCGATGCCTTCGTGCTTATGTGTATATTTCATATGAAATATGCCATGGAATAAATGTGAATATCCCGCACAAACGGGAAGAGCTCACAGCAGTCACACCACCGTTCGCCCCATGAGGCGGAGGAACGTTGATGAAATTGCGTACAGTAAGGTATTGTAGCTGTCTGTGAAGAATTTTACGATGCCATTGCGGATTGGGATGGGTCAACGAAGAACGAGTAACAGTAAGCAGTCACGCAACGGCAGCGGCAATGGTGTCCGCGATGTCGATGTGTTCACCGTCTGCTGCCGGCGACGTTCATTGCGGTCACTGTGTCGCTGTCTCTCACGCGATAGACGCAGTCGTGATATGCAGTCAGCATGTGTCTTTGTCAAGTTCCCAGCGCCCGCACCCTGTCCCATTCGCAATAGTGTTAGTCGGTCACTGTTATATAATTCCTGTTGCAGCCCATACAGGCGACGTTGATGACACTGTCATCAACTTTCATTCTGGGAGCTTCCTCGGTCTTCATCCGCTATCTTCATCCGCTATCTTCATCCGCTATCTTCATGTGTGATTAAAGGGCGCATGGGCCCTCCGTCGGAGACGGGAGGGTATAATATTATGTATATCCGTGTTTTATAACTATCGTCGTAAGCAAAAATATGAGGCTGAAACGTGTGACATGTCTGAGTAAAAGATATAACATATCAGAGTAAGAGAGTCTAAGAGCTACGTGAGCTATGGACGGCTGTACCAGTACGGCTACGGTAATGCTCGAGTACTCTAACACGTGGCTCGCGGTCTCTATCGTTGTGACTCGCGGTCTCGAGCCGAATAATGCAGTCATATGTCACATGCATCGAGGAATGTCATACAGGGGGCAGTATTGGATATCTAGTCCCCCGTTAGTGGGTGTGGGTGTGGCATCGTTTCATACGATCGAAAAATTGTTCGCTCTATAATGAGAAGTTCAAGGTTTAGTGGACGAAACGTAAATGCATTTACGAAACAGTGTCATCACAAAAATTACGCGGTCCAGATGGGCGGAAATTACCATCGGACGATTCTACTGATTTATCTGATCGTGTATCCGCTCGGGGCATTCCTAAATGCATTTAAGAATTCCTAAATGCATTTAGGAGTTTTGACTCAAAAAAATCGTAAATGCATTTAGGAATTCCTAAATGCATTTAGGAAACAACATATTGTGTCCACGTCTGCGACAGGCTGTCTGTCGACGTGTCCCATCACGTGAGACATCCTAAAAGCGTTTTGGCAAACTTAACGCAATTTTGTCCAAAATCCTAATGACGGGGGGGGCATTAGGATTTTTCGCTAAATGCATTTAGCGTTTCGTAAGCCAGCGTCAGCCATATGTGAAATGTGAAATCGATTAGGGATTTTCCCGAGCGACCCGAGATGTCGATTTTTTTTTTAAGTTCGAATTCAGCTGTACACAGTGCATTATGACATGTGACGCCCGAGACCGAGTAACTGGTTCCAGAAACGATTGTTAGGAGCTCCCGCGGAGCCACTCTCATGCACGCTCTGGCACCGTCATAAATTCATTTACACCATCCCAGAAATTTGGAAACGCGTCCTGTGAACTGCAACATATTTTTCAAAAACCCATTCCAATATATTTTTGCGTCGGGCAGGGGCTCTACTTCGCAGCATGCTGAATACTACCTCCTTTTGCGTGTGCGGACGTTGCGTAAGGGAGCGTTTCCCGGAAAAGAGATGAGCACGGGAAAACACACGGTCTGTAGATTCTTAGAACTCCGATGGCCCCTGAGATTTTATTTGAAGTTCATCATAATATATAACTTTTGTCAGTTGGGATTTTCCTGTCTCTTGTTCTTTTGCATGAACCGCTGCGTGGCGTGCGGCCAGATAAACCTTTCCGTCCCGAACGTCGTGCGAAGGATTTCAGGGTAAACGTGCAACCCCGTTCTCGCTTGAACTCCGTTTGAGCTGAAAGTTTGTCAGTGCATTTTTTTGGTTGAAATATAAAAATTCTGAAAGCGCTGTGCGGGTGTGTTTGCCAGCGGGGCACGTATTCTGTCGTCAAGTGTATGCAGCAGCGCATTTCTTGTCATCAGGGCTGCGGCTTTTTATTCGTTATCTCAACGGCTTCATTGACGGCATGGTAAGTTTGGACACCTTTTAAATGCCTTTAAAATTCAGACTTCAGGTTTATGCTCGCGCTGACACCCGTGCGACGTGTTTATCGCACTTTTTTCTTTCATGAGTTTCCACTGAAATTGAAGGTGACAGCGAAGGATCCGAAAAAGGGCCTTCTTGCCCGAACGAACCTCGGTCAACAGTCCTCGATTTCTTTTTCTTATCTACTTGCATCATACTATTTTCGTTAAACTCGTTGACGTAGCCTTTAGGTACGGCAGTCTGGGTGGGATGTCCTCCCTCCAGTAGTTCCGGCAGTTGGTGGGAGACTTACGATGAAAAGTTCAGGGCGCAGAGGCAGTGTGCAGAAATTATACAACCATCACAAGATTTTCTCTTGAAAATATATAAATTAACTTTATAGTGGAGCGCCCCCTGAATTTTCGAAACACTTCGGACTTGACCGCGCTTCAAGTAAGCGGTGAAATAACCCCTTTGGGGCATTTTAAAGCAGCTCTAGCGCAGTATTTTATTTTATTTGGTAACAATATTTTGTTTCAGAATGTCCACGCCTTGTTGTGGGCCACTCTAGAAGAGTTTTACGCTAGCGCTTGGAACGCTCTTTGGCTTTGGGAAGTTTCGACGAGATGGTACACTATGATCTTCTAACAGTTGATTTGTATTTTATTTCCGTTACATTGTATGGTAACATGACAATTTTCTAGCTACGCTTAATCATACGCGTTTGCACTCGAAGTTTCTCTTGTTCACAAATTCACAGATCGGCAGACCCTTCGATAGCGGTAAAACTGCTATTCTGACGGCGGTTTGGACTTTACCGGCGTCTTCCTCGCGGAAAACTACCCCATTTAAGTATTTTCATCACTTCATTTGGTTGAACTTTCGAGGAGATGGGTGATCTCTTCGCAACCCTATCTTTTTGACGACAGTTTTTTTCAGTTTGCATTGCGATCGTGGCATTAGCTCAAACAGAGCGCCAAACTGCGGTTTGGAGGTCTCGGTTAAAACCCGGGATGCCACACAATAGAAGAGTGTTCAGCGACACTCGTTTACTTACCTTATCCTTTTTGAAAGATTCGCAGGTTTTCAGACCCTTCGATAGCGGGAAAACCGCTATTTTCACGACTATTTTGACTTCACGAGCGTTTTCCTCGCGGAAAACTACCTCATGTAAGTATTTTCATCACTTCCTTTGGTTAACTTTTCGAAGAGATGGGTGATCTCTTCGCAACCCTATCTTTTTGACGACAGTTTTTTTTCAGTTTGCATTGCGAACGTGGCATTAGCTCAAACAGAGCGCCAAACTGCGGTTTGGAGGTCTCGGTTAAAACCCGGGATGCCACACAATAAAGGTGTACTTTCTATCTTCTTTTCACCCTCTTTGTTTGGACGTCCGATCTTTCCTTTTCTTTAGGCTTGGAGTTCTAACCTTTTCGTTCTTGCGTGCTCCGTGTAGGAAAATTACGTTTCGAGTTTCCATCATCTATCTCTTCTACAAAGGTATGTTTCTTTTTACCAAAGAATGATCCTTGAACTGTTTGTTAAGGCCCTCAACAACTTGTTAAGGCATTGAACTTTTATTCAGGCCTGAAGAAAAAGCTCAAGTGAGGTCTCGGTGAAAACCCGGGATGCCACACAATAAAGGTGTGCTTTCTATCTTCTTTTCACCCTCTTTGTTTGGACGTCCGATCTTTCCTTTTCTTTAGGCTTGGAGTTCTAACCTTTTCGTTCTTGTGTGGTCCATGTAGGAAAATTACGTTTCGAGTTTCCATCATCTGTCTCTTCTACAAAGGTATGTTTCTTTTTACCAAAGAATGACCCCCTTGCTCATCTGCACCCTCCAGCTCAACCAAAGAATGAGCCGTGGTGCGCACACGCATAGGGGGTGGGTTGAGCTGGAGGGTGCGCACACGCATAGGGGGTGGGTTGAGCTGGAGGGTGCGCACACGCATAGGGGGTGGGTTGAGCTCGAGGGT
>LGRX02008512.1:0-14647 GCA_001247695.2 Cymbomonas tetramitiformis
AATCCAGCACACCACCCTGTGACTGTACATAGTGTTGTTACAGGTGGCAGAGAGCGGAGCACAGACAAATCAAATTGTTCCGAAACAACAAACGGCTAGGAGCTGGAAACTGCTAGAGGGAGGCCTGTGCTTTAGCCAGGGCGGTCCCTCCCTAAAACTGCTGCTAGGATACTGCTTGCAAGCTAAGTTCCTACAGCTCAATTTCGCAGATACTCAGCCACTTTGAAAGTGGTCTACAAAGTTGCAGAGTTCACCAGAGTTGAAGAAGTTGTCAGTGTCAAAGAAGTTCAACCAGAACCAGAGCCCAGAAGTCATAATCCAGAACCAGATTCCAGAAGCCAGAGCCCAGAACCAGAAGCCAGAACCAGAATCCAGAAGCCAAGACCAGAAGCCAGGGGCAGGAAAAGACTCGTAGGGTAAAATCAGGAATTCCGAAAATTGAAAATCAGAATTCAAACCTGCCGAAATCAAAGAAGGAAAAGAAATGCCGAAAGTAAAACAGTACGGCAAGGCAGATAGACTGTTGGCAGTCACCCCAGCGGGATGTACCGCTGCGGTGAATTCAGGGGCTCGATCGAGCACCACCGAACCCTGAACCGCTGACACACATGCAAGACACATGAGTGCGGGCAGGGCTAGAGATGCAAGAGAGAAGACTCTCGGCAATGTTGCCACACCGACACGTGACCGTGTAGCCGGTGGGGCCGAGGGAATCTCGTCTCCGGAAAAGGAATAACTGTCGGAGCCGTCGTCATCGTCGATCACGGAAAGCTCTCCCGGGTGAATCGAGCCGTGAGAAGGCTCAATCGAACACAAATTAAGGGAAGGGTCAGAGCATGCGGGCATCACCCGGTCCATAAAAGACACTCGTAGTGGTTCCTCGAAAGGAGATCCGAAAGAAGCGGGGTCCGATGCCGAAATAGGGTAAAGCCCCGTGTCGATCTCGCGATTGGCAGGTGGTGGCGCATCGCACACCACCTGCGGCACATACAAAGTACCGATGTGCAGCGGTGGTTGCTCACCAGACGCGGTAGCACCACCGACTTTCGCAGCCGTAGCCGCAGACCGTAGGGACGCAAGGACGCCTCGTGCATCTGAGAGCACTTCCTCCATGTCGACGCCCGAAGCACCACGACCCAAGCCCGCATAGTGTGCACGCAATCCCACGTCGTGCCGTACCGGATAGGTGAAAGGCTCAGGATCGGTACGCACCAGTGGCCGGTCGTGCTCGTGGCACAGGTCAGCGAAGTCCTCGTCGTTCTCGTTGTCGAAGGCGGTCTGGAAGGCCGAAACCACCTCGTCCAAGTCCATGGCGGCATCACGAAGTTCCACATCACACGAACCACACACCATCGGGCAACGTGCCGTGTCGTGAAAGTGCCCAGGGCAGAGGGGGCACTCCTGTACGAAGGCCGAGGATGCTGAGTGAAAAGAAATGCTCCTAGCACCCTGCGGCTTCATGCCTTGAGGCCAATTCCCGCCCTTCGGGAGTGGGGATGCCGCGAAGCGTTGCTTCCACCCCACGTGACGATTACGCCCGTGAAACTTACCGTCGGTCCGACGGTTCCGCTCGTCGCGCCACTTGGACGGTGGAAATTTTACACCACCGCCCCCATGCCTACGGGAAAACTCACTCCGTGGCGGCGGTGCGTCGCGTGCAACATCACGCTCGTCATGTCGTAGGGAGGCAAGAAGGTTAGTGGCCTCACCAATTACACGAGCGAACTCCTCGAGGAAGTCCGTAATGTCATGCTGCCCGCTACCCGTGTAAGCTAACCCGAGAGGCGTGTGCGTCAGAACAGGTGCGGCTGCCTTGGGGCGGGTTGGAGGTCCATCAGGGTTTGCACACCACCATACCTCTAGAATGTGTGTGTAAACCTCCTCGATGCCCACCTTCGCCAACTCAGTGTCCAGGCGAAGCGGGGTAATTACCTCCCTGTAAAACTCGGCGTCCAGTGCCGCCAGGAGCTGCCTCTTGGCGGCTTCGTCGTCCAGGGGGCCCGCTCCGCTAGCCGCGATGGCCTTCAGGCATTCGTCAAATTGCGCGACCAAGGGTTCAGGGTCGTCAGACGAACCAAAAGAAATGCTCAAAAGCTCCTCGTGGTGGCGGAGCGGCCGATGCCCAGGCGGCAGAAGCCGCTTGGCGATCTCCAGCAGGGCACGCTTGCCGTCACGCGGAGAAATGCGGGCCGAAGCGTCAACCCACCTTCGAGCTGGAGAATGGGGGGTCGTCAAAGACACCAAAGCACGAAGCAAAATGTCGCTGTAAATGGGGTGCACTTCTTTGGTGACGTCCACGAGGTCAAAAATATCCTCGCTGGCGGTGTCCTTGTTGACAAAAGAAGCCTCCAAGGCAGTCACCAAGGAGTCCCAAAGAAGTTGTCGATGAGGTTCACTTCCGGAAAATGAGGACGCCTACGTCCCCAATGTGTCCTTCGCGACACGCTTCACAACGTCAGTGTCCCAGGACGATTGCAAAACGGCATTGCCGCGTGTCCTGTCAGCAGCAGCGAGTACAACTTTCGCTGACTGCGGGGTGCTCTTATAGCGAGCACCCACGTTCCTAGCAAAAATTGAATCAAGGCGCATTCTAGCGCCCATGGCAGGTGTACCAACCGAAGATGTAGTCATCAGAATAAATTCCTATAGGAGGGGGGTTGGGGAAAAGGCGAGGTGCAAATCGTAAGGTGGCGGACGACGGAAATGCAGTTGCGGAGTAAGTCCAAGATGGGGTCGAACGAAATCCACGAAGTCGAATACGCGACGGCCAAGGAGATGTCGACAGGGGTGATCAGTCCAAGTCAAAAACAAAATCCAACGCGGACACTCGAAGAAGTTGCCGAAAGTTCCAATCCGAAATCTCACCGCAACTTAGCTTAAACCGCACGCCCTAAAGTGGCCGATCCAACACCTCGCGAGGCCCCAACGCCCCGCCAAGCGGAAAAGTTTAGCCAATCATGGCAAAGTCAGCAGTGATAAAAGCGGGGCAATACCCCATAACCTGTGAGATATAATATAACGTATTATATCGGGCGGTCACTGAATACTTTTCATACAAGTGTAAATTGATTATAAAGATAAACGAATATAAGGTGTCTGTGACCTAGGGATCTGTCACCTAGTACTGTACGAGTACTGGTACAGCTAACGGGAGTCAGAATAAGTTATGACCTACGGGTCACTGAATCCAGCAAGTTTGACCACCTTGTCTGACAGTGAATCCAGGGACACCCATGGTGTACTGGCCTAAGCTCTAAGCAGGCGTGTCACTAGAAGGTAATTAGCAGCGGCATCAGCCTGGAAGGCAACGAGTGAGTCAACTCTACATATTATGTACTGCTCTGGCAACGGTGTTTAGTGAATCCAGGCGTACTCTGTACACTGGCTCAGCTTGGAGCACCGTTGGTTAACTTAGAAATACCTGTCTGTGGGTTAGCGGTTGACACTTTCTTTGTCCTCTTACGGCTCTTGGCAACGTGTGACTTGCGGTGAGGCACTTATGACGCCTTTCACCTTCTTGATGAGCAGCGGCCTCGCGAATCCAGGGGTGCTCAGCACACTGGCTTAGCTTTAGCTCTGCATAGCGACTTTCACTCCTGGTTATCCTGGTTAGCAACGAGCCTTCATGACGACTGTTGGGCTCTTGATGAGCAGTGGCTTCGCGAATCCAGGGGTGCTCAGCACACTGGCTTAGCTTGAGCCCTGCGTAGTGACTTTTGCTCGCTCCTGGTATCTTGGCTAACAACAAGCTCTCATGACAAATTATGTGCTCCTGATGAGCAGTGGCTTCGCGAATCCAGGGGTGCTCAGCACACTGGCTTAGCCTCAAGCCCTTTTGTACGGATATCCTGCATTCGCCGCTGATCTAGAGTATCGAGGCATATTTATTACGCCCTTGCAGCTCAACTGTGACGAGCGACCACTGCAGTCAGAGTGTGCTCAACACGCTAGTCTGACTTGGCTTATTGTGGCTGGGTGTCTGAGCCTGGTTGGTGGTGGAGCGCTTGGGCATTCGCTTCGCATCCCCACAAGGGAAGGTGCTGGGGACTCTTTGTTACTGTGACCTTGTTCCATCAACGCCTGTCATGCTGGTCACACGCGTTTCACCCCTCTCCTTGCTTGTTCAGAACGGTGTGAATCCAGGGGCACTCAGTGCACTGGCCTAAACCAGCCTGAATTCAGCCTACATTCTACTGGTAAACGAGCTTCACGTTGAGAGAAGGCATACATCTTTCGCCCTACTTGTCGCGCATTGATATAGCACTTGACCACGGAGGGTGAGGCAGAGTTGAGCGCCGCCGCTGTCCAGTCCGCAGAACGGGAGGCACGGCGATTGGCTCGGGAGAGGCGCACTCAGAGGCGAATCACTGGCTATATAAGCACAGAGGGATCGGCTTCAGAATCCAGTCCCCCGACACCAGTATCAGCAGCAGCAAGCGCAGCGCTCAGAGGCGTAACAGCTTCAGTGCCCCCAGCCAACAATTTTCTGTTTGCACTCGATAGCTTAGAGGACATGGATCATCCTGACAGAGACAGTGATGGACTTGACAAGGTGGACTCGAAGCTTCGCTACACTGGTGGCAAGAACGAGGATAGAGCAGCTTTCATCTTCAGGCGTTTTGTGGAGATGGTGGGAAGAGTACAGCGAGCCTATGAGTCCAGGATACGTAGGCACGTGAGGTCAGCAGCTTTCCACCAGGGTCTCAGCGCAGAAGCAAAGCAGGCTCTCAAGAACGCTCAGCCAGACTACAGGTCATTATGGGATCTCCTGCCCTCGATTTTGGCAGGAGATGATCATGCCACTTCGATCGCTCATGAGTGGTGGTGCGCTGCGTACGTGAAAAATGGCCTCATGGCTTCCCACGCGTTTCGCATCTTGAAGGATATCTCTGAGAGGGACTCTTTCCAGGGCTCGGCGCGCTGTGCACTACCCTCTTTCCATGAGATGAAGCCAGGGGAGACATGGGTAGTCTGCAGAAAGTTTCAAGATGGTGATGCTGATGGTGAAGCGTCTGAAGAATGGGAAGAGGTGGGAACCTCGACCAAGGGCCTCACAGGCGTGGATGGTACTGAAGATTCTCACTATTTCTGGGCTCTGAGGGCTTTCGTTGCAGAACTTGAGGCCAAGTTTCTGATGAAGGGCACCAAGGAGAAGGGGGACCTGCTGGTGGCCAAGTCGCAGACCCCTGAGCAAGATGGCCTCGCGTATGTGAAAAGCTGCCGGCGCAGGGAGTCCGCGCTGAACGCTGGCAAGAAGGTGGAGGACGTCATCGTCAGGCAGGACATTGAGGAGTGCGTCAAGGGGCTACGCATCAAAGAGTACAAGGAGCGCGTTTCAGAGCAACTGACTGAGAGTCAGCCACCCCGCCCCCAACAAGGTGACGTGGGAGGACCTGGAGATCATTGTGGAGGTCCAGGACAAGCTGAAGAATGACGCTGAAGCCTGGGCATTGACTCTCCAGCAGGAGCTCACGCGCAGGTCAAGCTGCGTCTACTCCTGCTATGAGGCCAGGCAGCTGGGACTTGACCTCCCCGAGCTGGTGACTGCCATGAGACGCTCTGGTTCTACCAGGAGGACTGGAGACAGGCGCAAAGACCACAAGAAGAAGGAGCCGTCCCAACCCGCCAGTGATGACGCCGAACAACAGAGAACATAGCCTTACTTTTCCCCAACGGCCCGCATTCGCTATTTTCATAGGCCAGCCATCGGCCAAGCCGGCCTACGGCCGGCAATTCATCGGCCGGCCTTCGGCCGAAGTGACCAAGCTTTCACCTCGCTTCCTCATGGTCGCTTGCGACGGCCAACTATCGGCCAGCCTTTTTTTTTTTTGCATCACTATTATTTGCGTGTCATCGCACTCGCATGCCGATTTTGGGGATTGTTCACATGCCGCACTCTCGGGTGCCGTCGCCTGCCGTATATATACGTGTGCTCCTAGAGGCTTTGGTGTATGCGCAATCGATCTAAGAAGGTGGCTAGACCAAATTCGAATGATGTCGCCACCAAAACGACCAAAAACTATTTTCCAGAAAGTACAGACAGCCGCCCCGATTTTGGGGATTGTTCACATGCCGCACTATCCGGTGCGTTCTCACGCGCACAAGTTCGTAATAGATGCGAGGACTGCGACTGTCCTCTGAGTTGGGATCTACGACAGTGCTGTTATCAGGCGAATAAGACGCGCACGGGTCAGAGGTGGCACACGCGCCCTGATTAGACAAACTAGTAGGATCCGAACCCCACTGAAACGGTGCACAACGAGCTACACATAACAAAGTGAGAAGCACACCCAGCATAGTGTAAAGTCCCATATCGTTTACGCTTCAGAAATTCGTTTGCGTTCGTTCTGGCGACGGAGTTTGAAGATGTTGGAAGGTGTGAAAACAAGTGGTTGACGGTGTTCTGCGGTGTGTAAGACTGTTGGATGTCGATGTCGTTGTGCGCGAATTATCGAATCCAGCGGCCACACATCGGCCTAGGTCGAATATCGATCGGCTCAAGCAGCGGCCACCTGTCGGCCAGGGTGGCTGAGACCCATTATCCCTCATTTACCCTTTGGCGGGCGTCGGCCCAGAGCAGGGTAAAGCATCGGCCCGCCAGCGGCCCGGAGCGGTGTCGAGCGGCCCCGGGCCGGCCCGCCACGGTAGGCAATGTACCCTGCCGAACAAGAAGCCACCAAGGGAGGCTAACAACGCTGAGAGGGACAAATCCACCTACAGCAAAGTTCCACCCCCTGACGCCTCCAAGAACAAGCAGTGGAAGTACTGCTTCACGCGCATGTGGCATACCCCGGAGCGCTGCTACACTGGATGTCGTGACTCGAACGTGCCCCCGGACTTCCGCAAAATCCGAAAGAATTCGAAGTACCCGAATGAGGTCAAGAACGCCAAGTTGCGTGAGTACAACATCGCGCACCGGTTCGACAACCACAAGATGGGCATCACCACCGAGGAGTGGCTCAAGCTGCCGGAGACCAAGCAGCAGCAGGTGGCAGCCAGTGCTGAGGTGAAGGAGAAGGCGAGAAGCTCGCTGCGGAGTTGTCAGCTTTGCAGGCGGCAGGGCCGGTCAAGGGAGGCAAGAGCACAGAGGCACAGGCGCAGTCAGAGGCGAGTGAAGACGACGCGGAGTACCACTCCAACTTCAACGAGCGAGAGGAGTACGACGTGAACGAGCACGTGTGCCCCGCCGATGGAGGGTTGGTTGCCAGCGACCACGCTGAGCCGCGTCCTGCACCAGAGTTGTAGGCGAGGGCCGCAGTTGCCCTGAGGAACATGCAGAAGATGCAGGGCTTCCCGGTCAAAACGCCTGAGGAGTTCGATAAGAACGCCCAGGTGCCCAGAGCCCCCCCTCCAAATCTCTTGAGCATGAAGTTCCACCTGCTGGCATCTCATCTGCGCAGTTCCACGCGAACATGCTCACAGATTGCTGCGATCTTGTTGGCGCAGCACGCCATAGATCTCCCGAAGGACATCGAGAACCTCCTGGCCCTTGAGGAGATTGAGTAGGGCAACGAGCCTACGGACACGGTCATGCATCCCACTGAGGTCAACGAGCACCAGCTCAAGGACTCGCCCGTCACGGCCGTGCAGGAGGTGGAGAAGGAGGCAGCGACATGCACAGCGCAGCCGGATGACAAGGAGTTGCCAGTGGACGAAATGCCAGATGGAGTGGTCGACAGCTCCACAGCCTGGTGTGCAGCCGCTGCCTGCGTGAGCGACCTGGGGGTGGTCGACTTCAGTGAGCACGGACACGTGCGGGCGGGCACCATCAAGACCCGCGCCTATGACGCTTTGAGGAGGAAGATGAAGCGACACCTGACCGAGGAGCAGACTCTGCTGATGGCACAGGTGCAGCCGATATGCAAGCTTGAGAACGCCACTCTCTGTGAGGGCTTGGCGCTGGTGTCTTCCGGGGATGAGCTGATACTCTACCGGGCCATTCTCATGGACACCGGTGCCAATTGCAACATCATCTCCATCGCCGTCGTTAGGCGACTGGGGCTCACGGTCTACGAGGCCAGCACTGGAGCCAAGGTCACCAGGTGTGACAACAGCCCCACCAAGTTCACGCATTACTGTCACGTGGACGTCATACTGGCAGCGGGCACGCCGCACATGACGCTTCATCGACTTCATGCCTTCGTGACATTTGAGCCAGACAACTCTTGGGACCTGCTGGTGGGCACCGGGCCGCTGAAGAACTCCCTCATGATTGACATCAAGCTTGGGAGTGGCGTGGCTGTGTCCCATGCGCCCCCAGTGTGTCTTGGGCATGGACACCCAGGTGATACTTCCACTGGTAGA
Organism: Cymbomonas tetramitiformis; assembly: GCA_001247695.2. Classification (NCBI taxonomy): domain Eukaryota; kingdom Viridiplantae; phylum Chlorophyta; class Pyramimonadophyceae; order Pyramimonadales; family Pyramimonadaceae; genus Cymbomonas; species Cymbomonas tetramitiformis. The sequence continues at coordinate 8,305 of LGRX02008512.1, forward strand.
TATGACGCCACCCAAGCGCCCCAGCAGCGTCAGGCGAGTGGACCCAATCGTTTGCCTAACGACAGAGATCTTTGGCCCAGATCTGGTGTGCGGGTGGCCAGCGCACCATCCTTCCAGTGCAGAGGAAGAGAGGGTCGCTGCCTCCGGGGTTCGCTCTGAGCACATCGACGACATAGAGGCGTCGCCTATACGGCCACGTTCTCCTTCACCAGAGCCTAGCGAGCTCACGGTAGCACAAAGACTGCAACAACGAGCCCGCTCCTGGAGGTGTCACATGGACGAGCGCCAGAGGAGTGCGTTGCCATCACTGGCGAGCAGTTGGCAGGAGGAGTCGGAGCGCATGCTCGCGAGCGTCTGTGCAAACCCCTTGGGAGGGTTGCAGGGTAGAGCGTTGGGACAACCGGGCGGACGACGTCAGTGCCCCGTATAGATGGAAGAACCAAAGGTTGTACAGAGACAAGAACGACACCGCGCGGCTGTGCTGCATTATCAAGCATCACGACCTGGCAGAGCCACCTTCCCTGAGACATATCCCGGTGGAGTTTGCCCGATGCGGTGAGCAGAAATGGGTGAGGGAAGACCAACTGAGGTGGCCCAACTGGCTGAGCATCGATCAAAAGGTGTACCAGGACGAGGAGAGTGACAAGTGGATGTTCAGGGACAGTTACACCACTCACATACCGTCTAACAAGCGGGATGTCATCTACCCCCGGCGGACTGGTCCGATGCTCGACAACAGCAAGCTGAAGATGCTGCAGGACAGGGTGAAGGAGCTGCAGAAGAATAGTATCCCAGTGGTGAGGTCACCGGTATCCTCATGTGGGATTTGAGCAAGCGGGTCTTCTGCGTTCAGCCCGAGTCAGCCACTCAGTACATCGATCTGATGCAGTCCACGTTGGACCATGCTGCAGTGTACAACAGCGAGGAGCTGCTGCAGGAGCTTCAGTTTCCTCACTGGTATGAGAGCGCTGGCGTGTGGGAGTATCAGTTGCTCAGGTACCTCCAGCCGGTGGACATGTCGCTGCTCAGAGACGGACTGTACCATGCGTGGCTGAGGGATGGGCAGAATCGGCCACCCTTGGAGCTGGTCAAGCTGTAGCCCAATTCCAAGTTCTACCCAGTTGAAGATGGTCTCGGGGGTGGCAAGGTATTCGCTGACAATGCGTCTGCACAGGAGTACTTGCACTTGGGGGAGGGCAGGAAGATGCTCCGGCGTGCTGACACAAGGGAATCGGGTCTGGACGCGATTGGAGCCGATGGTCATCGCAGGCCGCCACCGCCACATATACAGGCTCAGCGCCGATCACCACCGCCTTCCGCTGGTGCCGCGGAGGCAGGACCTTCCCGCGCAATCGCCGGCCCGTCTCGTGCCAGGTCCCCCGTTCATGAGCAGTCAGCTCTTGACGGGTTGTCAGGGTCACCACAACGCCACGCGCCGATGGGGTCGCCAACACCGTCTCCTCCTTCCGATACAGGGACGTGGGCGTTTTCTCCTACTCCATCCCCATCCCTACAAATTTTGGAAACCCCAGTGCATATGTACCCGGCATGTACCGGGGACGTGTACCCAGCGTGTACCCAGCGTGTACCCAACGTGTACCCAGCGTGTACCCAACGTGTACGAAAACAGTAAAAAACGGGGTCTGGTACATGTTGGGTACACGTGTACTCTACCTTGTACCTACGTGTACTTGCTCGCGGCGCGGCATATGTACCCGGCATGTACCCGCGACAGGGTACATGCTGGGTGCATGCGTCTGTGTATGTACCTTTTGCCGCCTGCGCATGTACCCGGCGTGTACGCATGTACGGGTACATGTGTACCGCATATGTACTCAGGTTACCGTTGGATGTTACCGTTGGATGTTACCGTTGGATGTTACCGTTGGGACACCCGGGGTACATGGTGGGTACATATGTACTTAGGCCAGGTACATATGTACTTATTGATATAAACATGCCTGGTGCGCACGTACCCAACATGTACCCACGCATCAGGTACATGCCGGGTATGCGTGTACGCAGGTCAGGTACATATGTACGTAAGCCAGGTGCATATGTACTTATTGATATTAACATGACTGGTGCACATGCACCCCGCATGTACATTTGAGTGAGGTACATGCCGGGTACGCATGTACGCAGACCAGGTACATATGTACTTATTGATACTAATATGACTGGTGCATACGTACCCCATATGCACGTGTATATCGGTGCATTATTAGTACACATGTACCAAGCGTGTACGAGCCTCCCATATATATGTACCCAACATGTACGTGCGTATGCATTAGTACGCTATAGGTGCATGTGTACTCGAAAAGGGTACACATGCACGCAATGGTGGGTACAACTCTGGTGCGCGTGTACGAGGCCTATCTATATGCACAATATCACAAGAGGATTGCGAAAATGTGTGCTACTTACATTAAGTGTGTTCACAATGCATATGCTATGCGAAGGCTAGCACATCACGCATACGCATGGAACACTCGAGCATGTTTAATACAATCATATTAATACGATAGTGTAGCTAGCTAGGCACGATGGGATGCCGTCCATGAAGGACTGCTCGAAGGGGGGTTCGTCGTCGATGAACTATTTCGGAAGGATCAACGCGCTCTCGCCGCTCTCGACCTCCACTCGCTCAGGCTCAGGCTCCACGATGGCCTCGTCGATCACGACGGGCGTGGCCGAGCCGAAATGAACCATTGGAAAGTGCTGAGATGTGGTTTCATCACCACCAGCCACCTGCTTCAGCTCGCGGAGAGCTGTGCGCGCCTCGTGCACGCGGGTAGCAAGGAGAGTGGGCGGAGAAGGGATTAAGCCCGCGTACTGTGCCCGAAGGCCGATGTTGTTGTCGTTGGCGAAGGTAAAAGGGTCCTCGTCGTGACGAACAACGGGTTGATCATGCCGGCCACAAAGTTGAGCGAAGGTGGCGTCGTCCTGGGCGTCGAAGGCGGTCTGGAACGCGGAAACAATTTCGTCGTTCTCGTCGGCGGTCACCAAGTCGCATTCCGCGCACGCCATGTCGTCCGTGGGGCAATTCGCGGAGTCGTGGTAGTGTCCAGGGGGACAACGCGCACACTCAGGGACGAAGGCGGAGGAGGCCACGTGGAACGAGATGTTGTGGGCGGAGTTCTTTTTGTAGTTGTCTTGCCGCCAATTGCCGTCGCTCTTGAGCGGGTGTGCGGCAAAGCGGTAATGCTTGCGTCCATAGGCCCCAACACGATTGTCACGGCCATGCAACTTGCCGTCGTCCCTCCTGTTACGCTCATCCCGCCAACGTGAGGGCGGAAAGGAGACTCCACGCTTACCATCAGTCTGCTTCTGGCGGTGGCGGTGAGAATCAGCAAATCCAGAAAGTGGCTCGTCGTCCTTCGTGACCGAGTTCTTGTATGAGGGTCATGAGCGTGGAAGTTGCGGACTCCAACTGCTTCTCGAACTCCATGATGAGGTCCTTGACGTTCACGTTACCAGAGTAAAGCATAGTCGGCGAAGTCGAAGGTGTCGGCCTAAGCTGCTTCGCGCGTCCAGAACTATTCCCGCTCTCCCAAATCTCGAGGATGTGGGCGTAGATGTCCTCGAGGTCGACCTTGGCCAAGTCCACGTCGAGCCGAAGCGGAGTGGCGACCTTTGTCGTACATGATGTGGTTGAGGGACGCGAGGAGTTGTTTCTTGGCCATCATGTCGTCGAGCGGACCTGGCGCCAAGATCAAACAGTGACCGCGCCATCCCCTGGCCCCACAAAGTAGGCAACAAAATCCCCAAAATGAGCCAGGGTATGCATCATCTCCCCAAGGGAACCGTGCGCTATTACTCCAGCACCACTGAGCCAGTTAGATCGGCGTTTGGGGCTCGAACTGCGGACCTCGGGCAAAAGAGCTCAATGTTGACCTCGCCACCCTGCCGCACTATATTTTGCGCCAATGCCCTGCCCGTTGGTCAGGGCACCTTTTACGTATATGTACCAATATCCATAATCAGCGAGGAGCGATATCTAGGCGATTTACCAATAAGAAATTGAAGGTACGCTGTGACGTACTTTCGGCAAAACGATAAGGAGATATGTATTTGATACCTAGGGGGGGGGGGTTTAGAATATCGAAGTTTGTTTTTAAAAAAACCTCCTCTATCACAGGGAATGGGTAAACGTAGACGCGCCGGAACTTGGACTTCGTATAAATTTTAATCATGATAATCTGTTTATACACGAATCGAGTCTCGTGTCACGGGTTGCGCTTTCTTAATTTAATTTCAAGGATTATTAAAACAGATCATCTTCCATCGATATCGCGGATACGAGTACCGTTGCATTCGTTCGGGTTGACCAACGCAGTCGTCATCGTCAATTGTAAAAGGCCTCGCACCAAAATTCACTCCTCATATTTTCCTCAACGTTCCTTCGCCTCATGGGGCGAATGGTGCTGTGACTGTTGTGATATGCGCAGGGAGTGTTTCAGTGTTTGGCTGCTTTTATTGTTTCAGTTCGTTTACGTGTACGTGTAAGCTCACAATATTGGGCGTGCGCAGTATGTGTCGCATGTCGTATTCCGATGGGTGGCGAGGAGGGACGCGCTCTCATGATGTGTGGAATTCTAGGGCAACCTAGCTTGGGATAAAACCCAACCGCATCGGACTCACCTCCTTGTCATATGTTCATTTACTCACCTTGAATGCGTATACAAATGTTGAGGAGCATCGAGTTAGGATAAGTCATAGAAATATTTTGTTTTTCGGGTTTATGGCTGATTCGCAACCTCTTGAGGTGTGGAAGTCGAGGTTGGAGTATGTAATTCTTGTTTGGGATGATACTCAACCACATCGAACGCAGCTTCTATTAGGCGGGGGGGAGCATAAGGGGATTTCAAGGGGTCTATCAGTACGTGTCGACTGGCTATTATATGCTCCCAATATTTCAGTTCCAAATGTCACAGGGGAGCGACTTCCTCCTTTAGGGACAATATCGTCTTCAGCCCACCCCCTCAAGCCTTCAAAGTGGGTGTTTCTTGGTGACGACGTGTGGTAGGTGCGACAATCGTGGGAATGCACAATTCGTCCTCCGCTTATGCAATTTGACCCTGTGGACCTCTACTGCATATCCCTCTCATACTTAGATATTGCATTGCAGTCGCATAGAGCTAGGCTGTGCGTGCGTGGAGAGTGCGCTTTCCAGATGTGTGCTGCAAGTCATCGAAAAGTGGGTCATAACTTAAGCACACGACTATATAATGGACATTATGCAAGAGGTCTCGCACTTGCGAGAGCTCAAAGAGAATATGCAGCTCGCCGCATAAAATTTGCCATTGTAATCGAAACGGCCGTGGGATATGTGTGGTTTAAACAGACTGATGTTTTCCCATATTGCTGCTTGTATGACCAGCCAGCCTTCTTTTGTCTAGAGATACTTCACAGTGGCACATGCAGCTATGCCGACCTGTTTTATTAGATGACCAAATTGCCATATGCGGCACTAGTCATGCCGCGGGCACCATTGCTTGGCAGCATTATTTGTTCACATGGTGCAATGTTGCTTCTTAACACGGCGCCACATTGCCAAAGCAGGCCGCTCCGCCTGGGGGCCACGGCTTGGTCTCCGGCGGTAAATCACTTTCCTTTGTAACGTCCGCTAGAACCTCCATACATGGGGGAATGCCATCCGCTTCCGCAACCCCGCTCGAAATGTACCTGCACACTGTCGCATTTCCAGGCGGCTTTGGTGGTGGCTGGCCCTCTGGAGCAGTGCGAAGCCATTCACCTGTTGAAAAGGCAAACCCGCTATCAGCCTTGCCATACACGGAACTGTAATAGGCACGCCCACCAAAGTCAACCCACCACCAACCCAGTGGATGCTAAGCATACAGGAGCAGGGCAAGCCTGGAAAAAGATACCACAAACTAAACAAAATGAGGCATCCCAACCAACCTCAGCGCATCATCATCCCGGTGGATGAGGCAAGCACGCAGAAACAGGCCATCATCATCCCAGTGGATGAGGCAAGCACCAGAAGCAGGCCATCATGTCCCGGTGGATGAGGCAAGCGCACCAGGCTCAGGCCATCATCGGCTCCAGTGGATGAGGCAAGCACACCCAGAAACAGGCCATCATCATCCCGGTGGATGAGGCAAGCACACAGAGACAGGCCATCTCATGCTCATTCATCCCGGTGGATGAGGCAAGCACGCAGAGACAGGCCATCATCATCCCGGTGGATGAGGCAAGCACACAAAAACAGGCCATCATCATCCCGGTGGATGAGGCAAGCACGCAGAAACAGGCCATCATCATCCCGGTGGATGAGGCAAGCACGCAGAAACAGGCCATCATCATCCCGGTGGAT
>LGRX02008513.1:0-16000 GCA_001247695.2 Cymbomonas tetramitiformis
TGCATACCCACCACTAGAATGAAAAAAGCCCTCAGCCCTTCTGTTATCATGGGAAAATCGGCTTTGATGGTCTCGCTTGGGATGCCTACGTGGACCCGTTAACAGGCATTGGCAGAATCGTTTACGGAAATCCCCCCTTTGATGGAAAGGATAAGGGCAAATCTTCGGCGGTTATGACTACCTTGGAAATGGGACATAAAGCGGCCAACACTGTCCCCGGATTTTCAGGAACATGGATTCTTCCGCTGTCTCCCAAAAACCAAAAAAGATGGTTTGATAAAGGTTGCTGGACTTCGGGTTTAGGCTTAGTTATTATGGGCTCTGACTAGCCCCTAGCCTGACCCTGCTTCCGTTTCGTGTCCGTGACATCCTAGCACTGTACTGTACAGTAGTACAGTACAGTAGTACAGTCATTGTTACTGTCTGGGTTTCCGAGAGCATAAAGCTCCGGCCAGACACTGTTTATGTGATTATTCAGTTTCATGCTTAGCGAGCTTAGCCGGACAGCGTATCTGTCTTCCTCGCAGGTTATAGGCCGCACCGGCTTTCCGGTGATTCTGATGATGGCACAGCGCCTTGCTGTTGCCATGTTCGGCTAAGTAGGACGTAGGAGGGGTTGAGCGCCCACTTGGGCGGTGGTGAATTGCCCTTACAGTATGGCCTTTTAGCTTGGCAGTGATGGCGGCACGCGTTGTGCTCGCCTTCGCTGCGCAGGAGATCAGTTTGTGACGGGTTATTTTATTTTACGAGAAGCATCGTCGCAGCGAGAGTTGATCTGTTTCGTGCGCCGCTGGCTCCGGCGAGGTCGTTCCACACGTCACTGATTTTGGCCGCTCTCATGGTATCGCTTACGACCTGTAAATTTTGATCTTTCGGCTGAGACTTCTACAAGCTGTCTGGCCGCTGTAAGCGTTCTTCCACCATCTCCCTGTTTAGCTCAGCCTTCTCCCCTGTCTTTCACTATCATGGTTATCACAACGAACAACTTGACGCGGTCTCGCGTCCGTAGATTAGAGACTATTTTCGATGATGTGGGTGCGCAACATTCTGCGACGCCGCACACCCCGCAGCTGCCAGCTCCGACCACCGCAGCTGCGAGGGAAGTTTTGGACAAATGTAAGCAGCTAGCTCGTGAGAATTTCGACAGGAAGGTCGCAAAAACCGTTGCCACAAAGATCCTTGGGGACAAGTCAGAGCGCTTCGCTGGCACAGAGACCGACGCGGTTGACATTTTTTCACAATTAATGCATGAGCTGCGCACACAGTTTTTGTTACAGTCGCAGGCGTTTGCTCCCCTGTTTGAATTGACTGACATGGCGGTTGAGGCTAGGCATGAAGCGAATGAGTTGTTGCTCTCGGCTCTGACGTTTCTGGCTCGCCCTGGCTCACCTGCCCGTGACTGGCTTGAGGCCTCTGGGTCTGACGTTCCTGGAGATGGCAAGCGCGCTGCCCTTGAGGTAGTGCGCATGCTCCAGGAACGTTCAGAGCCCTTTGACTCTTTTGAGTTGCTGCTGGCGGTCCGCATCCCCAGCAGCAAAGATCCTGACCGTGGCATCCGCGAGTTCAATGGCCTGTTGCGGGACGTTCAGCGTTCCCACAACTTGCCAGAGGACGCGGTGAAACGGCAGTTTCTGAAGGCTCTCGGCAATTCGGCATTATACCGTGACTTGGCTAATTCATTGGCTCGGGCTGACCAGCGGCAGGGCGTGTCTCTTTTGACTATTCAGGCTCGTGTGCGGGAGCAGTTCCGCCACGGCCTGCAAGTCTCTGACACCCCTGTGTCGGCTCTGTCATTCGGCGATGGCGCGTCTGACCTGGCTGCGGCGTTGTCCAGTCTGCAGAAGCAGCTGGAACGCATGCAACAGGACATTCGTGACCTGAAGCGGCAGAAGCGGGAAGGGCCTCCGCCTGCGGGCAAGCACCTTACCCGCTCTGCTGCTAAGCATCATCGTGCTGGTGTTAAACCACTTGGCGCCGCTCCTCTTGTCTCGTTTGACAAGAAGAGTGGTGCCTTCGTGCCCCACTGCAAGAATGCGGTGTGTGCACAAAGTGGTTTGAAGCACTGGCATGCTGAATGCCCCAACGGCGGTCTTCACTCTGCCCACTATTGTGGTGCAGTTGAGGACTACGAGTCTGACTGCTTGGCTGTTCGTTTCCAGCGTTTCTATGACGCGGGGGATGAGCACGCCTTCGAGTCGCTCTGCACGATGGAGGGTCGCCCAGAGGTGTGCGAGCTGTCGGCACATTCCTTTGTGCCGGCCGAGCCCACATCTCTGAAGCACTTTCAGGATGCGGCAGCTTCCGCAGCTGACGATGACGGCGAGGCTCACTTCCCTCTGGCCACATTCCACTCGGGTGCACGGGGTTCGATTCCGCCACCGCCTGCGGTTCGGGATCCCTCTGCACTCGTGGCTGGTGGTGTGCCTACGGCTCATGACCCACCAGTGGCTATGCCTGGCTCTCTCGGCTTGCCTGGTTCTGTCCCATCGCTCCAGCTTGGCGACACTGCACCGGCTCCGCTGTTTGCTGGCATGACGATTGAGGCTTCTGACATTGGCTCTGAAGGCTCTGACAACGACCAAGGCTCTGACGATGGCTCTGACGGCGGGCAGTCAGTGGCCTTTGACTCCTTCGGCACTCTTGACCATGGCTCTGACAGGGGGGCATCGCCACCAGCAGCTTCGGTGTACCGTCCGCGGGCTCCGCCGAGCTTTCTCCGATGTGCGATGATGTCTTCGGTCCTCTGCTGCTCTCTGTTGGCCAGTGCTGCGGCATCTCTGGTTGCCGTGGGCGGTGGTGACAGGGGCCTGGTTGAGCCCGGAGTCACCGTCCATCGGTCCACTGGAGATCTCCTTGCTCCGGATCCGCCACTTGGCTCTCTGGACATCCGTGATTGGCCGCCTGACAATCGAGTTCTTCAATCTCTTTCTTCAAAGTTCACAACACCATGGGGATCTACTTATCAGAATTCTTCAGTGGATTTATTCTCTGCTGTGGAACCACCTTGCCCACTTGGGTCTGGTGGTGTTCAATCGGTGACAGACAATTTGCAATTCACTTCGGGGTTCTTTTGTATTCACATCCCGACCGCTGAACTCGGCTCTGCTGACCAGCCTCAAAGTGGCTGAGTTTTCTTGGCGTTCATCCTGGTAGCTTGATTAGCTTTAGCCCAGTAGTGGGATGACCGGGTCAAGACCCCGGCACCCAGCTAGAAGTGATCGGTTTCCACCGAAGTGAATGTTAGGTGTTTGTTTATTTCTCGTGGCTGTATATTCTGTACCTGCTCTGCTAGGTAGTCACACCCACGGGTGGTGTGCTGGACTTCGGGTTTAGGCTTAGTTATTATGGGCTCTGACTAGCCCCTAGCCTGACCCTGCTTCCGTTTCGTGTCCGTGACATCCTAGCACTGTACTGTACAGTAGTACAGTACAGTAGTACAGTCATTGTTACTGTCTGGGTTTCCGAGAGCATAAAGCTCCGGCCAGACACTGTTTATGTGATTATTCAGTTTCATGCTTAGCGAGCTTAGCCGGACAGCGTATCTGTCTTCCTCGCAAAGGTTTTAAACTTGTTTTCAGATTCCCGCATAACACTATTCCATTCATCCCACATGGTTATTGGACGGGTGACGACCCCTACGTTCTCCCAGGTGGCGGATGCTATAAGGATGATTTTTCGGATGTCGTTATCATAGCTATAGACAGTGCACCCAGCGATACTCAACCAGCCTTTGACTGGAGGCCTACACAGAAAAAGATTGCTAGATGGTTCCTCAATGTCCTTCCTAAGTCCAGAGTCACGGAGAAGAGACTAGAATACACCGGAGTCAGCCCTGATATTCGGAATGAAGTTCTGAACGAAAGGGACAACGTACTTCCTTCTTCGCTGTGCCCATGGCCCACTCAAGACCCCCCCTATCATCAGAATGGTGCTGAGCATTATTATGGCGGTCACCATGACACGACAATCACCAATGCAACTTCTAAGCCCTTCATTAGCACCGTGAAATGGCCCAAAGCACTTACACTCATGGGGTACCTCCCTCCTCTTTTTGGTACTGTCCTCAACACGATAGGTGTTCCCCGTGGCAAGATTAAACCTCTCCTTAAAAAACTTTCAAGAATCTGTAGGCAACACACCAGAAATAGGCGAGACGTGTTTCTGTTAAACACCTCCGCCACCTTGAACACTGACCCGCATACAGTTGACATCCTGGGCAATGAGACCATGACAGAAACAGAAGCAGTGCAAAAAACAAACGACTTTCTTCAAACCCTCCTGCAATAATTTTTCAAAAGTCTTGCAATAAAAGATGGCTCTCTGTCCTCTAGGGGAGGGGCCCTCCCCCCTCCCTTCCCCCACCACCCCCTCTCCCCGCCCACCCGACCCCTTCCTCATCGTCTCCAAATACCCCCTTAATTCTTCGACTTCCCTCCCCACCGCTCGAGATTCAGCCACCCCTCCACTCACCCGGCCATGGTGCTTCTCCATCTTCTAGAGTTTTTGCTTAGAACCTAGCTTTTTCTCTAGATGTCACCCTGCTGAAAAGTGGGTTGAGCCCCTTTGTGGGCGCGCTATAGTAGAGGGAGTAGCCCCTAGCTAGTGTTTTCACTAGCCTGCTTTGCAGGGTTACCGCACTCTCAGGACTTTGTCCCCTTTGCTAGCGTAAATGTTTTATTATATTATTATTATTTTGCGGCCGCGGGGATCATAACCTCGTTGCACCAGCGTTCGGTCTGCCCTGGACTCGCTTCGACGACAACATCTTCCCTCTGGCTATGGTCTGGTGGTGCCAAACTCGAGTCCATCGCGTTCACCATCGACGACGAGTGCTTTGACCCTTTCTAGATCACCCTTTTCGTCAGTGTCAGTCCATGTAGGGTTTCGGCTAATGCCAAACCTTCGATAGAGACGTTACACAAGTGTAAGCATTCTGACTGGTTTTACAATAGCCCAACCTATATCTGATACTGTGACGTGTGGGGTGCGTGGCACGTCACAGAGATATAATAGATGAATGAATATTGCAAATATTGAAAAATCTATGACGTGGGGATGATATTCTCGATATTCTTGATAAGGTAGGTGTATGTCTCGTATGATTAATATCGGGATCGTATTGCTATTAGGGATTATGTAGATAAAGATTAAGATATCTGAGACGACGCGACGCGACGCGACGTTCTACATATCTATACAAGATATTGAAATTCTATAAACCTTAACCTAGTAGTTTGATACCTCTTACCTGGGCCTCGGCCTTGGAATCCCGTCATCACGAATGTGACACACGACAGGCTAGGCTGAAAGCTCGTAGGGTCACCGAGGCTAACCAATCAGAGAACAGGTTAACGTATGTGAAGATCTGACTAGTCAGTACCGTCAGATCTGTACTGTCTGAATCCACTCTTGTGATCTGTGACTGAATCTTGGTGTCACGTGAGGGGGGGGGGATGAGAAAACTTGAAGCAGAGGAGATTGAGACGACGAATCAAATGGTTCTAATATATCCAGTTCAATGCAATCTCGAATCTAGTGACACACGACAGGTATTGCTTGCTATCTATTGAGGGAGCAAGTATATAATATCGGGATATAAAAAACCTTTCCCCGCGCCTGTCGCGGTCGCGTGCAACTTCATGTGAACTTGCATATATTTTTACAAATATATATAAAGGCAAAGTCAGATCGGGATGGAGATGCACATTTACCCCGTCCCGTGCCGATTTTACAATTTTCAAAAAAATGCTGATTTGGTCCGAGCGATGTGATAGGTGAGGTATAAGTTTGCACCATTGCATATAGCTCACAATAGGCTGTTCAGAAGGAAGCTCGATCGCCTCTGACGCAGCCCAACGCGCTTGGGATTGGCTGTCCAGTATGCCAGTACTGAATAACCAATGAAAAACTGGTTGCCGGGGGATCTAGAATGATATTCGGAAGACAACAGGACATCGATCGTGACACTGAAAGATCTGTCTGTTACTGTAGCTCTTGTCTGTCGCTGTCGTGACACGACTACTAGCGTAGGAAGTTCTTACTGTTACTTTTGCATCTGTGTTTGCGGACTCACCACGTTACAACCCTCCAAGAACTAGAAGGCTTTTAAACAACTGAAGGAATCGGGAATGCGTACTTGAGATTGTCGTCAGATGGACAGCTAATTCCGCAGGTAGATGATTCTGTCAACATTCCATCGTCAGGTTGCTCCTTTGAGTTCAATTTGTTAAACTTGCCTCCGATACGCTAGATACTAAAGGGGCTTGCTTATGGAGACATTATGCAATATGCACGCGTGACGTCGCCATTTCTTCAGCGCTATAGAACGATGGTAGCTTTGAATGCAAAAAAAAACTTGACCAATGAGGGATCTGATGCAGATCGGACGAAACACACTAACTTTCTCGAACGACGAATTCAAAGCTTTTGCTTTTCCGTGTCCATGGCTCACTCGTTAGTTTGATAGTCGCTGACTGGAGAAAAGTCAGCCGAATATTTGCTGCTACCTCTCGAACCCACTCACTTCTGTGCACTTGTGATGTTTTAGATTCCGCTTCCATTTTAGGATAGGCGTTGACCTCATAAATATGGGAGGACTCGAAGAATTTCCCCGAGAAGTGGCCCTCAAGATTTTGCTGCTTCTGCCAAGTGACTCGCGAGTGCGCTGCTCTGCGATATGCCGGAAGCACCGGGAGCTTCTCCAAGTACGTGCCATGCCCTTATCCTGAAGCTGGGCTGCAGTTTTAGTGGCGCGCGTTCGCACCCATCTGCCGGTGGTTGGTCGACAGTGAAGGAAATTCAGGGATCTGTTGTTTTTCAGGTTTTCGGATCATCCCTCTACCAACAACTACAACTTCACAGCCCTTCGAATGTAGATTTGATCGCCCCGATTTTCCGCGCTGTCGCGTCTTTGGCAGAGGTATGCGTCTCCGTGAAAGCTCGAAGCGCTGGTGGGAAGTTCGAAGCGCTTTGGCTTGCAAGCAGCTCTGATCTTCTCTGACGTTCTCACGCGGCCTTTGAGTCTGACTTCAGTCTTTGGGTGCGTCAGGGGAACCTTGTGGCAATTGACGTTCGGGGCTGCTCAACCCTTGCATCCTTGACTGTCGCCGACGTCGCTTCTCAGAATCCCGCTCTTCGCCAAATTTACGCCTCCTGCATCGCCGACGCTTGGTCTCCGGAGAAGGTAGTGAAGCAAGCACACGCCCGCGACTTTGTCGAATGTAGTATTGATTGTAGAGTGGAGCCTTGGAAAGGTAGCGAGGACGCCTAATAAACACGCTTCAACGTCCGGAATGCTTCAGGGCTCTTGCCCCGCAATTTCCGGGTTGCCTCTAGGTCGAACTTTGATGCGGCTCAACCGGAGTGCATCACTGGTTGACTCAGCTTGTTGCAAGATTCTTTGAGCTTACTCTTGGGCAGCCCCACTCACGGGGACCTCTGGGGTCACTGCGGACAGGTACTTGGGGTGCTGGAGAAGTGCGCAGACTTGGAGGAAATGGAGGTGGATCTGTCCTCTCTGTTGTACGACAAAACTTTACCCAAGCTGATGCAGCTTCCAACAGTGCTCATCAAAAGGTCTGCGTCACGCCTGTTTCGCTTCCCGCTGGCACGTCCTTTGGGCCTCTTTCCCCCTCAGCAGTTAGCTGTCGGATCATCACAAGTGTTGTCTTTGTGGCTGGCTCCCTTCTTCCATTTTGGTTTCTCTCAGAAAACGGAGGGTGTTTCACGTATTCTTGCTCCTTCGGCTCGAACGATTGCGCCCAGCGTGGCACCTTGTTTGCACTTCCCCGAACCGCCCCTCGTTTATTTTCCGACGTAATCCGAAAGCTGTTTTCCGCTGCTGCGTTTATTGCGCTTCCTCAGATCCAGCTCGTTTCTAGCCGTGTTTTACATCAAAGCGTTGCCCATCTGCCCTCCGGCCAAGTGATTGATTTGAGGGCACGATATATGAGCTTGAGTCCGCGTTGCGCTGTCCTCTTTCAGGTCGACTGGCCCTGTCGCTTGGTGGCTTGAAGTACTTCATTTTCTTTTTGAATTTTTCGCTCCATTTGTGGGAGCAAGGGGTGCAGTTGTGTTGTGCTTTATTTTGCATCGAAGGTCACAGGTTCCCTCCCAAGCCGATCGTATTGTGAGTGTGGGCCTGGAATGACACTTGATGACTTGAGCATGGCCTGACGGTTAACGTGCTCTCGCAGCATACGCAGTGCACGCATCCAGGAACGCGCCGGGAACGTTCAAAACGTCGACGAAGTGAGTGCTGCGCAGTATCTCATCCGCCAGTTGTCCCATTGTCAGCATGGCAATGGTGTGGAGCGGGTGGATCTTTCGCAGTGTGGCTTCGGTGATACCGGCACCAAGGTCTGGTCTCCGGCTTCCTGCCCTCTCCACTCCCACCCTTTTCCCGATGCCCTCTGCCGCTCCCCGCACGTCCGGCCAAACTTTTCACGACAGACCCTATGTCTCACTATTCTGGCTGCCCGGCTCTCTGTATTATACTCTTATTATCTCACAGACAATATGGGGGGTTTGCATGGCCATACAGGTGATCTCGGGGTCGGTGGGGAAGCGCGATGAGGGTGCCATCAGCTCGGTGACGCATCTAGATCTCTCCTTCAATGCACTGCACGTGGGAGGCGCGGCGGCACTTGCAGAGTCTCTGGACTGCCGCAGCTCCTGCCTGAGCAGCCTCGTCATCAAGTGCAACTCCATCTCCACGACAGGCGCGCAAACGATGGCGAATACACTATGGCATAACTCTGTGCTGCGGGAGCTCTCGGTGAGCTGCAACAACATCGGGGATGAGGGCTGCATCGCCTTTGCAGAGGCCCTCCGCTTCAACTCCACCCTGCTCGTACTCGACCTCAAGGGTAACGACATAACCTCAATCGGTGCCGAAGCCCTCGGTGCGTGCATGCCGTCTGCACCCATTGCTTGGCATTTCTGTGACTGGTGCCTCGGGGACAAAGAGGGGGGGATTGTCTATTATTGGGACCTGTGTAAGCTTTGCGCCACGCATGATAGCTGCTCATGCTGTGTCAGCATAGCGCCTCCGACCAAAGCTGCACGGGTTGTGTCGGCATTGTGCCACCTACCAAAGCTGCACGCGCTCGTGAGCTTGTTGCCATCTATTTTAGCTGCTCGCGCTGAGTCAGCATTTGACCACTTACCAAAGCTGCCTGTGCTGAGTCGTGAAGAGCTTTTCGCCACCTATGATAGCTGCTCGCGCTGAGTCAGCATTTGAACACTTACCAAAGCTACTCGCGCTGAGTCAGCATTTGACCACTTACCAAAGCTGCTTGTGCTGAGTCGTGAAGAGCTTTGCGCCACCTATGATAGCTGCTCGCGCTGAGTCGGCATTTGAACACTCCAATACAAATCAGCATTGCACTACCCGCTTCGGCGGTGAACATTCATCCCATCACTGCGCTGCCCACCTTATCAGTAAACATCCATCTCATCACTGCACCACTCACCTCAGCCGTGAACATCCATGTCATCACTGCACCACCCACCTCAGTCGTGAACATCCATGTCATCACTGCACCACCCACCTCAGTCGTGAACACCCATGTCATCACTGCACCACTCACCTTAGTCGTGAACATTCATGTCATCACTACATCATTCACGAAAAGGCGTAACCTACTGTCACGCCCTACTTTCACAACCTGAGTGGCGTAAGGGCAGATCATGTCCCATCAACCGGCTGTTGGTTGTCACATGGTTTTGCTGAATTTCTTTTGCTCTTCACATCTCATTGCCAACAGGCACACTGCATAGCATTTCATTAAGAATAGCTTTCTTCTTACATGCTTTTAAGTGTGTGAGAGAATTTTTTTTTTTGGAATGTCTTTTCTAGGTTGATTCACAGCTTCACATGCTTTTTAGGTTGATGCACAGCTTCTAAGGCAAAATGTTTAGAGTCTTCTAGGTTGGGTGGGTAGGGAAGGCAAAAGAACAGAGTTGCGGATTCCCACGGGCGGAACCTCTAACTACTTTTGGTAATGTACTGTTTGGAGTGCAAGCCCTCAGATGATTGATCTAATGGCTCAGGAAACACTGATCGATCTACCGGCACAGAAACCTCTAAAATGCCGCAGGCTCCAATTTAACCATTTCGTTTGCTCTTCACATCTCATTGCCATGAAACAGAGATCATTAGGCACACTGCTCCGTGCCAGGCTGCTGCTGCCGCCATCTCGGAGTGGTCCACCCGAAGTACCTCTCCATGTGCTAGTCGGGAACAGTTGCCGGGTCAATGTAGGAGTGGATGGCAAAGGACAGCTGAGACCAGCCACCCAGGGAGCAGCACTTCTCTAGCGCCGCGCCCACAGCCCTGGCACAGGTACAAGCCCCCTTGCGGGTGTTGTGGCTAGAGAAGTGCCCCCCTTGCGGAGGGACACACCCTAGCTTCCCCAATGCCAACTGCACCCAGCCATTAGCTTGCGCCGAATGGAGCTTGCCTCGCTCCCACGGCAGCCTCCAGTAGTTGCCCTGCACCTCCGAGCCCGTCACTGGGCGCTACCCCCAACTGGCATCCTGCACCTGCCGCCAGTGCTGCAGGAGCCGCACAAGCCCACCACCCCCGCTGCGGGGATGGTGAGCCTCCTCCTGAGGCGCACGTGCCCCCGGCCTTTCTCCTTGTGGAGAACCACGGAGATGTCATCAGTTGTGATGCGGACGTGCTCCCTGCACATGGAGACGCCCGTCTCCGGCCGGACGAAGGTGACAAAGGCAAGCACTACGTAGGTGCAAGCCTTGAGCAGCTCCGTAGCTGCCCGGCCCACCGGCTTCAACCCCAGCCCGTGCTCATGCACCGCCGAGACATGCCTGGCAGGCAGCCAGGTCCGCACCGTCTGCTCCTTACCTGCGGCTTCAGCCGCCTGCACCTGGAGGCGGGACATGCCATTCACCGCTCTGGAGACTGCCCGGCCCTTGGCAGGCCCGTGGAACCCCATGTGCTCGTGGTAGTGGTTGACGGCGGACTGGTAAGGTTGCATGTTGGACGTCCGCACTATGCCCTTGTCCAGCATGTGGCCAATGTACAGCCTCACCGTGGCCCCCGTTGCCGGAAGCCACTCTCTGCCCTCCGCCTCACAAAACGCCATGAAGACCCGAGCCTTCGGCCGGTAGTTGCCCACCGTCTTGTCGCCTAATATTGCCCCCTGCATCTGCACTGCTAGCTCAGTGAGGAGTTGTCCCCTAGCTCCCCTCTCCGGCGCTCCTAAAGCGCCGCATCCCAGCCAGCCACCTCCTGCACCGCTGCGGGAGCACCTCATACCTCTCCTTGCTCATGTCCAGGTCCTCCTTGTCACCATCCTCGTAGGCAATGTGGGTTAGGCCGTCCGACCCCGTGTCACCCACGGTGCCGGTGTACCAGGCATCATCCTAGGGCCAATACACCTTCACCTTGAAGCCACTTGCCAGCCCCGCCTGCGGAGCCCGCCCGGCCGCCTGCCTCCCATCCTGCAGGTAATGGCTCACCGGGAGGCGGAGATGCGGAACATGATGCAGCTTGAGGCCCCGAGCAGCTCGGACCCTCCCAGCCGGCTGGGAGGAAAGAGGTCCCTGCTCCGGGGCAGTTTCACCACTACGTCGGCCATGGCCTCCAGCGGCAGGAACCACATCTGCCCCAGCCAGTAGGGCGCCACCACCGTAGCGGCGCACCTCTCCTCCCGCAGCTTGTGCGCCACCTCGTCGAGGAGGGACCACGGGGGGTTGACCCAATTGACCTCTCCTAGCCAGGAAAAGGCCCAAGAGTCCACGCCCTCGCACCCCGGTTCGTGCCAGTGTGCGTAGTAGCGCGGCATCTGGGCGGAGAGCTGTGAGGCGAAGCGGTCCACGGTGTGCCGGTGCCATTCCCGCTCCGCCCACTGAAACCACCTGCGGTTCAGCCGCCAGTCGTCCCGGTCCCGAGACGAGCGGTCGGCCCACTCGTTTGCCTCGCTTCTGATGTACCTCGCCTAGAGCTCGATGTCGTTTAAGTCCAGCAGGATCCACAGGCGCCGCATCCGCCGCATCAACTCCGGGTTGCGCGACGTGGAGTGCGAGAGCATGGCCACCACCGCCTGGTTGTCGCAGTAGAGGCGCACCACCTTGCCGGTGAGCTCTCTCAGGAAAGATTGCACCGTTTTGTACACGGCCTCCAACTCCAGGTGCGCGATTTGCAGATGCCGTAGCTCGTCAGACCAGAATCCTCTTGCCGCGTGCTTGAGGTTCAGCACCCCGCCCCATGCGAGCAGAGACGCGTTGGTGGGCACCTTCGCTCTTGTGGGGTTGCGCCAGATCTTGCGACTGTCCCACCGGCTCTGAGCGGGCAGCCTGAGCCACCACTCGATATCGCTCCACGCCTGCCATGCGAGCTTCACCTTTGCGCCCCATCCCCGCCTCGTGGGGAGCACAAAGTGAAGCTCCCTGAGATACAATCTCGCCGGAGGAACTGCCATATACACAGACTCGCAAAGCCCCGTGAACGCTGCCAGCTTCCGAGTTGGGAGCCACCTCCGCTGTCGCGACGCCTCGCTGAGAAGCGCCTTGGACTGCAGATGAATCTTGTGCAGTCTCGCCGGTTGTCACGCGGAACTGTCCCACCTTGAGGTCCACCTCGAGCCCGAGGTGCTCCACCAACTGCGTCGGCTCCCATTGCCCCTTCTTCTCGTTGCGTGACAACCCGAGTCTCACCAAGACCCGAGATGTCAACTCGCGCGCCCTGAGCGCCTCGATTCTGCTGCTTAGCAGCAGGAGGAAGTCGTCCATGTAATGGAGCACCCGCGCCCCCTGTTGATGCTCCTCGCGGCCGCATACTCCAGCGGCAAACTGCCCTGCGCCGTCGCACCTTTCACCAAGGTGCTTCCGCTTTGCAGCTTCCGCACCTTTCACCGATCTCGGAGAACGCAGGCACTCCACGAGCACCTTCATGACCTTGACGAAGGTTCGAGGCGAGTCGTTCCAGCCGAAGGGAAGGGCGCCGCACTGGAATAACTCCCCCCACACGTCGAACTGCATGTACTCATGGAAGAGGGGGTCGATCCCCACGACGTGGTAGCCGTCTTGGAGGTCGAAGCTGATGCACCAATCGTTCGGTTTGGCGAGCCGGCGTAGCATCTTGAGGATCTCCATCTTGCAACGAGATTTGACGCAGTGCGCATTCGACCAACGGAAGTCCATCACTAGATGCCACTTGTTCGTCCCAGGCTTCGGCACCAGGAACACTCGGGAGACATGTCGTCGCCTCCTCGCTCGTACCCATGCGCCCGTCTTGATACACCGCTCGGTCTTTGAGGCCATCCACTCCAGCTGCGGAGGGGTGGCGTCGGACAACGACACTCCGTGATCGAAAGGCAGAGGCGCCTTGTCGACCCAACGCATCCTTGCTCCTTTGTTGAGCCATTGCATCACCTCGAAATTCGCGCTAACTACGCGCCATGCCCCCCTTCTGCTCCGCACCCTTTCCTGCAGGGAGGGCTCTTTCCGTTGTACTTCCCGAGGGGCGGAAGGCGTCCAACATTTTCCTGATTGGAAAGTTAGGTGTGGGCCTGGGCGCCTCGCCCAAGCCGTGACCCTTTACCTCCCTTGCTGCTACCGCGGCCACCTTCACCTTTTCCAGCGCCACCGCCCGCTGCGCCTTTGCCTTTGCCTCCTTGAGGGTCACGAAAAGTCGAAACTTTGGCGTTGGCCTTGGCATGCGTGTTCATTACGGCCTTCGCCTTCGTGGTGTCGAACTCCTTCGACCACTTCGTGAGCACTGAGTCGCTCACCAACCCGTCGTTGCCTGCGTAAACCTTCTCCTCGATGCAGCTCCTCAGCTCCGCCGTGCGAGGTTGCATTAGACTCCATGCTCGCTGTGAGTTGCAACATGGTATATCGGTTGCTCAGAAGCGAGATAACGGCTTTCGCTGCCGCCTCCTAGTTAGCGACTTCAACTCTCGTTGCGAGAGTCTCCATGTGCTTCATCATGAGCTTCATCATTGCGCCCTGATGCTCCCACAGGACTTCCATCCCGGTCTTCGCCGCCGGTTGTTCGGACGCGCCAGACTTGTTCTCCGACGCGCTTTGCTCACCTTCTTGATCGCTCATTGTCGTAAGTCGTCAAGGGTTTTAGACTTCCACAGTAACGTTAAAATGTGGGGTAAAATTTTGCAGTGTGCCGCACTAAGAATTTTTTTCCGCGACGAAATTTTCTTGTGAAGTTCTTTTGCGAAGGCAAAAGAACACAGCTGCGGATTCCCACGGGCGGAACTCCTAAATACTTTTGGTAATGTATTGTTTGGAGTGCAAGCCCTCAGATGAATGATCTAACGGCTCAGGAAACTCTGATCGATCTACCAGCACAGAAACCTCTAAAATTCCGCAGGCTCCAATTTAACTAGAATGACGCAATTGTATCCCTGTCCGCACGGAATGAATCCACTGGGCAGCGCCTTCTTCATTGAAGCTTTAGGCTCGCCTGCATCGTCATCAACATCGTCGTCAGCATCGCCATGACTTATCAGACATGCATACGCCACCAGAGGGGGTTCGGTAGTAGTCCGGGTCTTCAGCTTGTTGGTTGCGCACGGTGCTTGTACCAGCTCGAAGCTGCCTGTTCCTAGTATGAGGGAGTCTGAGAGCCTGCGTGGAACATTGAAGAGGCATTAAAAGGCTCGAAGTTGCCTGTTCCTAGTGTGAGGGAGTCTGAGAGCCTGCGTGGAACATTGAAGAGGCATTAAAAGGCTCGAAGTTGCCTGTTCTAGTGTGAGGGAGTCTGAGAGCCTGCGTGGAACATTGAAGAGGCATTAAAAGGCTCGGTTGCCTGTTCTTAGTGTGAGGAGTCTGAGAGCCCGCGTGGAACATTGAAGAGGCATTAAAAGGCTCGAAGTTGCCTGTTCTTAGTGTGAGGGAGTCTGGAGAGCCTGCGTGGAACATTGAGAGGCATTTAAAGGCTCGAAGCTGCCCGTTCTTAGTGTGAGGGAGTCTGAGAGCTTGCGTGGAACTTTGAAGAGGCATTTAAAGGCTCGAAGCCGCCTGTTCCTAGTGTGAGGGAGTCTCGAGAGCCTGCGTGGAACTTTGAAGAGGCATTTAAAGGCTCGAAGTTGCCTGTTCTTAGTGTGAGGGAGTCTGAGAGCCTGCGTGGAACATTGAAGAGGCATTAAAAGGCTCGAAGTTGCCTGTTCTTAGTGTGAGGGAGTCTGAGAGCCTGCGTGGAACATTGAGGAGGTATTTAAAGGTTCAAGCTGCCCGTTCTTAGTGTGAGGGAGTCTGAGAGCTTGCGTGGAACTTTGAAGAGGCATTTAAAGGCTCAAGCTGCCTGTCTTAGTGTGAGGGAGTCTGAGAGCTGCGTGGAACATTGAAGAGGCATTTAAAGGCTCGAAGTTGCCTGTTCCTAGTGTGAGGGAGTCTGAGAGCCTCGCGTGGAACTTTGAAGAGGCATTTAAAGGCTCGGCTGCCTCGTTCCTAGTGTGAGGAGTCTGAGAGCCTGCGTGGAACATTGAAGGAGGCATTTAAAGGCTCGAAGCTGCCTGTTCCTAGTGTGAGGGAGTCTGAGAGCCTGCGTGGAACTTGAAGAGGCATTTAAAGGCTCGAAGCTGCCTGTTCCTAGTGTGAGGGAGTCTGAGAGCCTGCGTGGAACATTGAAGAGGCATTTAAAGGCTCGAAGCTGCCTGTTCCTAGTGTGAGGGAGGTTGAGAGCTTGCTTGGAAGATTGAAGAGGCGTTTTAAAGGCTCGATGCTGTTGCATTTTGAGCTTCTGTGTGGTTGCAGGGTCGGCGCTGTCAGCTAACACAACCCTCACCAAGCTAGACTTGTCTGCCAACATGTTGAATGACGAAGGTGCTATGCCGCTGGCGGACATGCTGTATAGTAACACCACCATCAAGCAGCTGTCGCTTCAAAGGTACAATCCCTTTCAAATAAGCCCTTGCAGCAATTCCAGCCCGATTTAACCACTCCCTTTTGTGATCCACCGTGCCACCAGGCCCTCACTACTTGCTCTCGTGATCCAACGTGCCACCAGGCCCTCACT
>LGRX02008514.1:0-27790 GCA_001247695.2 Cymbomonas tetramitiformis
GTCAGGCAGCCACGTGCTTTGACCCTACAGCGCACGAGTCAGGCAGCCACGTGCTTTGACCCTACAGCGCACGAGTCAGGCAGCCACGTGCTTTGACCCTACAGCGCACGACCCAGGCAGCCACGTGCTTTGACCCTACAACGCACGACTCAGGCACCCACGTGCTTTGACCCTACAGCGCACGACTCAGGCACCCACGTGCTTTGACCCTACAGCGAACGACGCGGGCAGCCACGTGGGTGCATGCATCAGCTGGGTGACGTGTAGTATTGGTACTTCGTTGGCCAGTGGAAATTTGTTACACAGCGGCCGTCTCTCTGTGATGGCGATTTAATGTCTGCAGCAAAGAATTAGAGGAATACGCCCCCGCCATTGCCAGCTCGGCCAGGATCAGCTGAGAGGGCGTCACGAAGCAGGCGCGGGGAGCGGGGCCTGAGATAGGTGCCGCTCCTGCGAGGAGATGGTGAGGCAGCTTCGGCGGGGGATGCGAAGGCCCCCCGCGCTCCGGACGCTCTGTCGACCATTTTTGACATTCTCCGGTAAGTCCGCAGTCCGAGCATCTGCGAGATGCATCCAGAGCGCTACTACTGATCACCCGATGTTCGCACTTGCCGAGGAAGGTCTGCTGGCCACTAGATATGTGCGCTCTCTGCTGAAAGGTTCCTGGCCACTAGATATGCGCGCTCTCTCCGGAAAGGTTCCTGGCCACTAGGTATGCATGCTCTCTGCGGAAAGGCTGTTCCGGCCACTAGATTTATGGTGCCAAGCTCTGCTGAAAGGTCCCTGGCCACTAGAGGCGTGCTCTCTCCGGAAAGGTTCCTGGGCCACTCAGGATATGCGCTCTCTGTTGAAAGGTTCCTGGCCACTAGATATGCGTGCTCTCTGCCGAAAGGTTCCTGGGCCACTAGATATGCGCGCCCTGCGGAAAGGTTCCTGGCCACTAGATATGCGCGCTCTCTGCTGAAAGGTTCCTGGCCACTAGGGTATGCGTGCTCTCTGCGGAACGGTTCCTGGCCAATAGATATGCGTGCTCTCTGCGGAAAGGTTCCTGGCCACTAGATATGTGCGCGCTCTCTGCGGAAAGGTTCCTCGGGCCACTAGATATGCGCGCTCTCTGTGGAAAGGTTCCTGGCCACTAGATGCGCTCTCCGGCGGAAAGGTTCCTGGCTACCGATATGCGCTCTCTGCGGAAAGGTTCCTGGCCACTAGATATGTGCGCTCTTGCGAAAGGTTCCTGGCTACTAGATAGGCTGTTTCTGCTGAAAGGTTCCTGGCCACTAGATGTCGCGTACCTCTGCCGAAAGGTTCCTGGCCACTAGATATGCGCGCTCTCTGCGGAAAGGTTCCTGGCCACTAGATATGCGCGCTCTCTGCTGAAAGGTTCCTGGCCACTGGTTATCCGTGACCTCCCTAGGAATGCTACTGGGTGATGGATGCTCGCACATTCCCATCCTCCCGCCTGTGTATCGCTTTCATCAGCTGAGTCCACAATTGGCCCACGTGTGAAAGAGTGGAAGATCTTCATTGGTGATCTTTCAGCAAATCAGCGACAAGTAGTGGGTGCTCAGGTTCAAACTCAAAGTGGATGAGGCAGCGCCGCCGCCGAATGCACAAGTTTGTCCCATCCTAGTGATAGCCTTAGTAGGGCCTCGCCCAATATCCACCGCCTGCATCAATCACAAGGGACACCTTGCCCTCTTGGGGCATGTACCTCCCACAACGCTTTCAATACACCTTCCACCACATTCCCGCGATGGCCTGCTTGGAGGATAGTCCTGCTTGTGGTGTGTTCCAGATGTGTCCAGCGAATTAAAGATCAACGCAAAAGTGCAGTGATGTCGCCGCGATGTGTGTAACCTCATACATTACTCTGGTAAGGGAATGCATGTTAAAGCTCAAGCACGAAAACACTCCAATGTACCTCAGCAGCATATACCATGTTCTCAGGTTATTTGTGTCATCCATATTGTCCTCAGTTGTCCTGGTCGGACTTCTCGTGTGAACCATTCTGAGCGGTTTGATTATCTCAGATTTGAGGAACGTATTAGAGCATATCACAAAAACAACGATGAAGAATGTAAGGCTGATCCCGACGTATCGGGCGCTTCGACGGGCAGGATGGAATGGGCATGGTCTCTGCTGGAAGCGATGTGGAGGGCAATGGAGGAGGTATGGGTGAGGCGACGGTTCCTACGGAGAGCGGCGGTGAGGATGGTGAATGGGGTGGAGACGTAGAGATGGGCGTTGAGGCAGATGATAAGGACAAGGACAGTGCAAGTACCTTGGGCATAATGAGGAGAATGTAACTATTTAAATGATTGACTGTAACGTCGTTAATCGAGAGCGCGAAGATAAGCGCCCTGAATTTAGTTAAGGTACGTTTGCGCAAGGGGTAATGGCTAGAAGACCGTGACGCTTGTTGCGGCGTAACTCTTGCTGATAGTAACTGATAGTGATAAGGTGTATGGAAGAGGAGCACCTTCAATATGCACCGTAAAGGGGAGTGGCCTGGTATCCTACTGGTACCTGTATATATTTATGTATACAAGTTGGGATAAGTTTGCAGTGGGCATAGACATTTCATTTTAATCTGGATTGGGCGGAGACATTTCATTTTAAGTCTGGATCGGGCGTAGACGTTTCATTTTAAGTCTGGATTGAGCGTAGACATTTCATTTTAATCTGGATTGGGCGTAGACATCTCATTTTAATTTGGATTGGGCGTAGACATCTCAATTTAATTTGGATTGGGCGTAAACATCTCCTTTAAATCTAGTTTGGGCCTAGGCATCTCATTTTAATCTTAGATCGGGCGTAGACATTCCATTTTAATCATAGACTGGGCGTAGACATTTCATTTCAGTCCTAGATCGGGCGTAGGGGGTACGGGTATTTTTTTTGTTGTTTGTTGATAAAAAATACGATTTCGCAAATTCAACCGGTAGATATCAACATTTGACCACAATGAAGTTATCTAGCGGTTGGATTTGCGAAATAGCGTTTTTTCATGCGACGACTAGCGAAAAATTGTTCGTAATCGATGTTTTGTTGTTGGTGTTGTTGTTTGTTGGTTTAAAAAACTTTTTTTGCAAATTTAACCGGTAGATGACAACATCTGACCACAATGAACATATCTAGCGGTTGGATTTGCGAATGGTTTTGTATGCGATGACTAGCGAAAAACTAATCGTAATCGACGTTTTTTGTTGTTCGTGGCTTCAAGCAACAATACATCGCAAATCCAACCGGTAGATATGTTCATTGTGGTCAGATGTTGATATCTATAGGTTGAATTTGTTTAATAATGTTCACATGCAATGTTACGAATGTAGAATCTAATGCCTTTGAGGCATCAAGGCATGTTAAAATGAAATGTCTACGCCCAATCTATGATTGAAATGGAATGCCTACGCCCGGTCTAGGATTAAAACGAGATGTCTACGCCCAATCCAGTTGTCTGAGATGTCTACGCCCAATCCAGTTAAAATGAAATGTCAGTTAAATGAAATGTCTGCTCAATCCGGACTTAAAATGGAACGTCTACGCCCGATCCGGACTTAGAATGAAATGTCTACGCCCAATCCAGATTAAAATGAAATGTATACGCCCACTGCAAACTTATCCCATACAAGTTTTATACATATGTTGTATAATGCGTCTACTATACGCATCGGCATAAGAAGCCGTGTGCTAGAAAGCATTCTTCCAGCATACAGTGTAGCATGTATGGGATACGCACCGCAATTTTGAAGCGAAATAGGCGCATCCAAGGGAATTGGAGTGCGCTTAGACCTTTAATCATATGCGCTGTTTCTGCCGATGGAAATCCTTGTCGGCGAAAATAGCTTCATCAACGCGTTTCAAATACATATGAGCAGCAACCAAGCGTGTGCTATGAGTACAAGGCGTCAGATGTAGATACGATGGCAGAAAGGGCTAAGTACAAAGTTGTAGTACTCAGAACAAGAGTACAATAGAACCGATCGGGCCGATGACATGAAAGATGTTATTACGCAGCACGTGTACTGATGACATCGAAGGTTTGAGGTACACAGCTTATGCAAAGTATAAAGTGTAGCCAGAGTAAAAGAGACTCGTAAATGATCGGACTAAAAGCTTTATAATATAGTAGTACCCAGCCGTACAAATCCAGCGTCGAACCCGTTTGTGCCAACACTCGTACAATTCCTCGCACACCACCCACCCGGGCGTCGCCACAGCTCCGAGATGAATACACAAACTTATTGAAAGTGCCAGATAAGTTCACAATACATTTTCACTTCAAACCAGGCAGCTGCAGACTCTCCATGGTCGATAAACTGAGTACGCGGAGCGCCCCCAAGCGACACCAAAATACGCTGCCCTACAGTCCTTCGGGAACCACGCGTCCATGTACCGTTGACGGCGCAAATTTTGTCGCAGAGGCCTTTTTAAGGTCTGGGGTAGTCAAGGGCTCAGGTCTTAACAAACTTTATTCGGTGCTCTGCGAGAATCCAATTTCGTGCAAATATTTAGTTTGCTGTTTCCTTGCATCATCACACGTCGTTCCGATGTACCGTGTCTAGGGGGGGCGATGTTAATTGATTATTCGGGATGACGCGACCGGATAGATGTTTGATAACGTACTTTGTTTATTGTTTTGAACTGCCAAAGTGCCAATCGGTGACAAATGATTTATTTGTTTACTTCGTTTTATTTTATTTTTTTAAATCCACCTCGATAATTAATTACGTTTAAAATCAATAATGTAGACACGGTAAAGATGAAGCCGATCCCAATGGATCCGCGCAAGCCTCCAAAGCACGCGGTTATTAGTATAAACGAGTGTTTCGCAGTGTTGATCAATCTTAAGAACTGCGGAGCATAACCAGTGTTCCACAAAACATGCGGGCGGGTTTCGATAGCGGCTCAAATCTCACTCCGACTTGATATCAAGCCACCGATACAGATAGACTGCAACACGTATACATCGCATTTGATAATAATAGTAATAATAAATGTGGTTCCCTTCATTGCACCCGGGCAATTCGCCGTACGGTAAGACATGTCGATCTGACTACCCTATAACGGAGATCTACACCGTATGCCGGATTTTTGGCTCTAATCCGGCTCTTCAAAAAGCCGCGCGGATGCCCCGGCACCAGCGACGTGCCATAATTCTTCGACATTTATCAGAATGTTTTGATTTCGTATAATTCCAAGCGATTCAAAAAGCCGCAATCCGCTTTCTGATGGGACAGTACTGAAGAATTAAAAGCGATCTGTTCCACGTCGATTCATGATCGAGAGATTTCCCCCCGGTGTTCCGTCAGCCGATTTTGATCCAAGAGCCGAAATAAAAAAACTGCAGGTCTGACTTGCGCAAGCGCTCGGGGTTGATTTTTCACAACACGTCTTTTGAAGAATGGAAACCCCAAAGGAAATACAGCCTCAAATAATGGTAATTAACTAATCGCTGCTGGCAGCCAACTAGAGAGCTGCAATCAATAAATGAAAGCGTCGGGGGTTCAAAAGTCCGGTAAGAACATAGTACCGGCAGTCTGGTAACCATATAAAACACCAGATTATACAGAAAAGGAAGCCTGACATCTGTGACACGGTGCATAAAACTGGGTCTGGCGTGCTCAGTGCAGCACAGATGACAACTATGCTGGATTGGCCAAAACAGGACCGTATGGACCAAACACCAGCTGTAACTGGAATGTCGTGAAAAGCAGGTAAGATACGAATTTCTTCGGATGCTCATATCCATGTAAACTTGGCGAAAGGCAGTGCATCAGTTACTTGAATATACAAAAAGTGATGCTGCTAGTTGAAATAGCAATGCATCATAGCAGGTTTGTTTCAAGATTTGTGAAGCAAAGTCCCACAGTTCATCTGTTGAACCGACTTCATACACATACTTCATGTACTTGTACTTGGAAGTGCAGTCAATATTTACTCTGGTAACAACATTTTAGGTTTTTTTGTTCAAATTCTTGATATGTTCGGTCCGGGACAGAAGACTGCGTGTCCACGATGTATATCTTGACTGAAGGTAATGTACCTATACCATTTGCACGATCTCTGATTGAAACTTTCCACCATTTGCACAGCAGACACACGACATGTGTTTCTCGATTCACTCACACGCATCCGATGCCATATTTTAACAGCTCTCACTTATTCCGATTTCTCCTTACTGAGCCCAGGCTGTGAGGCACGACGAAAACGGAAGGATTAATCCGAGAGCACTGCCTCCCCGATACCTGCATGCGCGCACACCTACTGTACCTTGGGCAGCATCGCCACGGTCTTAGTAGGACTCGTCCGTCTCCACCTCTGAGAAAGCGAGATAGTAATAGAGCGCGTTCCTTACGAGTTCCTCCTGTGTACCAGTAAAATTTAGAAAGGTATCTCAACGCAGATGATGATAAGCTACGTGGCCGAAACGCAAGTGAACGGAAGCTGGGTCAACTCGGGGCTTGTTACCATAGGCGGACTAAGGGCACGTCCTTGGTAAGTCAGAAAGAGAATGTCGTGGGCCATCATACCCTGCAACTCCAGCCACGGAAAGCCAAAGGTATTGCAGTGAACCCGTAGATCACAGCACGGCATTTCCTCAACTTCTCTCAAGAAGGCAAGTGAGGGAACACCTTCAGAATAGCTTCAAAGTGGATGAATGCAGGGAGCTATGCAGGCAGCTTATCTTCGTAGGCCTAAGCATAGGAAATACTGCGGGTAACACTCCACAATCTTTTCCCACAAAACCGAGGTTTTTGAAATACGCTGCCAGGGTTGTCGTGAAGTTACCACAGTGTCGATTTCCGCAGAAATGACGTTGACACTGATGTCTTTCAAGGTTGTCACGATATCTACCTGCGGCAGCTCGCTCTAGATTGAGTCACGTACACTGTCCAGAACCGGCCTTTGAGAAAGCGCTCACAACACTATTTTTAGTTCCCCGTACACACGAAATAACAAGTTACGGAGAACACGTTCAAAAAGAAACCAATAAACCCGCAGATATTCAATAGTTGCAAAGGGGATGTTCACGTGAACCCCAGTAGAAAGATATCAAGCTGTTTTGAAATACAGACCACAACCGCGTCAACGTTAGGCCTGTAAAAAGTAGAGTGGGATATTTCTCCATGTTTGTAGAAAGCATATCTCAAGATATATTGCGCCTACTCAAGTTCCTCACTGTTGCGCGCAAACCGGACACCGAACCACTGGAAACAGCGCAGTTCTGTTGTTACGCACCAGCAAGCCGGCGCGGTCAGTAGTCACTATATCTAGTCGAGAGCGGTGACCGGATGATTCTGCGAAGACTTTGATACTTGTTGGGATGGGAGGATCCTTTCGTGGAGCAAGAGGATCTCTTTCTTTGTTGCTTCTTGAAATCTGTGATACTTTGTGTCCGGTTGCGATTAACTCCTCTGCCTCCGGGTGGAACTGAATCATGTTTGAAAGGACCGTATTCCTGATCTCCTCAAGGCGTTCGGAAGCGGTAATCTTCTCACTAGTCTGCAGATTTCTCGAATTCTGTTAGTGTCGCGTTCTATGACGGTTTTGGCCTTACCGCAGAGCAGCGAGAAGGAAGAACACGAACATGCACACCAGGTTTTGCGTCGGTGCAAGACCCCCACTGCAGAACTCGAGCCATTCACAGAAATTACTCCTTCCCAACATGAAAACTGCCCGGTCGGCCAGCATTGAAAAAAGTGCTTCCATAAACCTGAACGTCAAGAGTGGTGAACTTACTTTGCTGTCTGTAACATAGAAACAGTTTTGACTTCCACCACCATCGGTGTCCAAAGACGCACGCGTAATATCAAGGCCCAGATTCCGCAGCGCGCCCATCTGAAAAACACGGAACGGCGTAAATACGGGTGTATGGGTGTGTTTCGCACAAAAATATTTGCATACCGTATCTACTAGTTCGCCGAGGAAACCAGCAAACTCGATGATTAAAATTGTCGCCAGCGGATCGGAAAGATTGTCGATCAGCACTTTCTGCGAAGCACACCACGTGAGTTAAAAGCTGGAGGTTTTGCGAAAATTTCCTAGTGGCCAGGCTGTAAAATCGCACCGGCTGTGGAAGCTCTCGCGCAGAACCTTCCTCTGTGGCCGCAGCTGCCCGGCAGACCAACGGTCGACATACTGAACGTTGCGTCGCGCCAAATTTTGCACCGAAAGTGACGACACCAAGCGAACTGCTGCAAGTAGAACTTTATTGTGAGTTTTAATCCATTTGTTTTCAGTCATACAGAACAGCCTTCAAGTGGCAAAAAGGTGAGACTATCTCATGGGGACGTCAGGAAACAAATCCTTTAAGCGGAAACGTACCGAGACGAAGGCACTTGCTTTGGTAGGCATCTCGTCACATTTGCCTTTAGCGGCTGTTTATTAATGACGGGTGCACTGGTCGAAAACTGATATGAAATAGCACTCATGTTCTAAGATTCCAATACGTACTGAAAGATAAAATCTTCAGCCCCACTTCTTCCTCAGGACCCTTTAGATGAACCCGCACGTTGGAAAGATATTGGATAAGCAAGAGCCATTCCATTCACGTGCTCTAGAGCTGACGTGGCACCCGGGAATACTCCCGGCGAATAATATCCACCAGCAAGGGTGCTGTCAAGGGGATTAATTATATAAGCGTAGCTAGACTTTGCAATGTCCTTTGCCGCCCCCCTGCCCTCCCCCACGCCAGATTGCTAGAAGCGAAGCGTGGGCGGCCTTTAGAAAAAGTTATCAGTTTGAAAGAACATAGTGGGGCGTTTTGTACACCCCCCACCCTTTGGGACTTGGCCGCGTCCGTTCAGTGAGGGGTGGGGGGGACTTGGGACTTGTGAGCACCGCCAGAAGTGGGGGTGCAGGGGGGACTTAGGACTTGCCGACGCGGTAGCGGGGGAAACTGACGGAAACAGAGAGAGATATATATAATGGATATATGTATCACGGTGATAACAGAACAAGCACAGGCGGTGGTCCGGTCAAGCTAAACTGAATAAGATAAAATAGTTGGAGTGTTTTATCGCAGTGAGTGAAGGTCGGACGGATGCCGGATGCAAGATGACAAGGTGACAGGGCCACTCAGGGCGAGGGGTGAACAAAGAAGGGACTGTACCCCCCCCCATACATGTTGGGGGGAAGTTCAGTACTCCCGTGAGAAACGTCACTTAAGGCCACACAATCACAAACGGAAACGTCACAATAGGCCCGACTCTGGACTGCTGTGATGAAACAGGTGAAAATAGATATATATATATTGCGAGAAAGACAGATCCGCTGTCCGGCTAAGCTCGCTGAGCATCAAACTGATAATCACATAAACAGTGTCTGGCCGAGGCTTTATGCTCTCGGAAACCCAGACAGTGAAGCAAGACTGTACTACTGTACTGTACTACTGTACAGTACAGTGCTAGGATGTCACGGACACGATACGGAAGCAGGGTCAGGCTAGGGGCTAGTCAGAGCCCATAATAACTAAGCCTAAACCCGAAGTCCAGCACACCACCCGTGGGTGTGACTACCTAGCAAAGCAGGTACAGCATAATACAACCACGAGATAATAAACAAACACCTAACATTCACTTCGGTGGAAACCGATCACTTCTAGCTGGGTGCCGGGGTCTTGACCCGGTCATCCCACTACTGGGCTAAAGCTAATCAAGCTGCCAGGACAATCGAAGTAAACTCAGCCACTTTGAGGCTGGTCAGCAGGGCTGAGTTCAGCGGTCGGGATGCAAGTACAGAAGAATCCCGAAGTGAATTGCAAGCTGTCTGTGTTAAATTGAGCACCACCAGACCCAAGCGGGCAAGGTGGATCCACAGCAGAATGTAAAGCAACCGAAGAACCGAGATAAGCAGAATCCCACGGCGGCTTGAGCATTGAAGAAAGTCACGTAGAGTACAATATTAGGTACCCTATAGTAGTATCTAGTAGTATGTGACTCCTTGTGTCACTCACACCTGAAGCATCGTAGTTGCGGTCGCAGTGTCACACGTTATGATGATGACATTGCGACACGCGCCCCTCACAGACAATCTTCCCTTCGTAATAACTTGGCGGCGCAAGCCGCCAACCCTTACTCCTGTAATATTATCCTCGAGTCCTTTCACTGCCTGTGTTCAACCTGCAGTGATCGTACCGCTTTTTCCGTACCCCTCTATGTAGCTAGAAGGTATCGTGGTTCTCATGAGGTTATGGGCCTCGCTTACGCTTCCCCTGTATTTTCCAGGTTCTGATTCGCGAAATCTTGAGATTTTCCGCGTTTACTAGCTTCATTTTTACAGCCGGCATGGTTTTTGCGATGATCTCGGCCAACGCGACCGCTGCAAACTTTATCTCGCTGCCACAAGGGAGTGGTGACCCCGGCAGCAATCTCTCTTTTCCGGAATTTGTGTCCCCGGAAATTCAGCCATTTCGATGGGAGTAGTGACCCCACTTTGGCGACCAACGTCATTCGATGACAACCTCTCAGCAGCAACCGCCGCCAGCCTGGAATTTCGCAGACCTGCTGCGCCCAGCGACCTGCCGCATTTTCAGTGACCCCCTCTTTCAGATCTGGAAATCGGATGTGCCATCCACCTCTCATCGTCGGTAGTGCTATTTTTGACCTTTCGGTATTTTTAACGCGCTGCCCTTTTCGTAAACTGAATGGACTCTTGGGAACCGGTTGCCCGTAAACCGTACATCTTCCTCAACCTCTTTGTCTTCTTCGTCATTCTTTACTAATCAGCCATTTGGCAGGTTTTCTGGCCAGATTTTCAGCCCCATCGCGTTCGTCGACCCTTCTCTCCTCTCTACGCCTCTGGAAGTTGGGATTCATCGACACCAACCTGAACAGCCTAACCCCTCAAAAGCTGTTCCTCAACGGCCTCATTTTCAAGAAAATTCGACGTGTTTTGTGTGGGCATCGTCGACATTTTGCAGCCAAATAACTTCGCGCGATCTGCCAAGGCCAGTTTTCAGTTTTGACCCTTCTCCACGTCCCCATGGCGTGTGATGATCTTCGAGGGACCTGAAATTATCTTTGAGAACGACAATCAACATTTTCAACATTCTACGATCACACGTCGCGATCCCTTTCGTAGGTAGTGCTTAAAAGCACTTTACTTGGTAGTGCCTTAGAGGTAATTTGCTGAGTGTGCTTTTTGTACGTAAATCGGTAGTGCCCTAGACGTATTTTCTAGCATGCATACCGTAGTGTACCCTTCCATTGAATGGGTAGTGCTTCATCTTTAGTGACCACTTCGTAGTCAGGTAGTGTCACGTAGAGTACAATATTAGGTACCCTATAGTAGTATCTAGTAGTATGTGACTCCTTGTGTCACTCACACCTGAAGCATCGTAGTTGCGGTTGCGGTGTCACACGTTATGATGATGACACTGCGACACGCGCCCCTCTCAGACAATCTTCCCGCAGTAATAACTTGGCGGCGTAAGCCGCCACTCCTTACTCCTGTAATATTATCCTCGAGTCCTTTCACTGCCTGTGTTCAACCTGCAGTGATCGTACCGCTTTTTCCGTACCCCTCTATGTAGCTAGAAGGTATCGTGGTTCTCATGAGAAAGAGACAAAAGAACTCCATCATCTGGCGGCCAATCACGGATGCCTGCAGCACCAAGTGGTGGAATCGAAGCAGAGAGATCCCCAGTAGACCGACGGACGGTGGCTCCGGGCTCAACCAGGCCCCTGTCACCACCGCCCACGGCAAGCAGAGATGCCGTAGCGCTAGTCAGCAGAGAACAACAAAGCACGGAAGCCATCAACGCACACCGGAGAAAGCTCGGCGGAGTCCGGGGACGGTAGAACGGAGCCAGACTGCCACCGGCCGCTGGCGATGCTCCCCCGTCAGAGTCATGCTCAAGAGTGCCGAAGGAGCCAAAAGCCACTCGCTGCCCGCCGTCAGAGTCATTGTCAGAGACATTGTCAGAGCCTTCAGAGCCAATGTCAGAAGTCTCAATCCTCATGCCAGCAAACAGCGGAGCCGGTGCAGAGTCGCCGAGCTGGAGTGACGGGACAGAGCCAGGCAAGCCGAGAGAGCCAGGGACAACCACCGGCGGGTCATGAGCCGCAGGCACACCACCAGCCACGAGTGCAGAGGGATGCCGAACCGCAGGCGGTGGCGGAATCGAGCCCCGTGCACCCGAGTGGAATGTGGCCAGACCAAACTGAGCCATGCCGTCATCGTCAGCCGCCGCATCCTGAGCGGAAGCCGCCGCATCCTGAAAGTGCCACAGAGATGTGGGCTCAGCCGTCACAAAAGAACATGCTGACAGCTCGCACACCTCTGGGCGACCCTCCATCATGCAGAGCGACTCGAAGGCATGCTCATCCCCAGCGTCATAGAAACGTTGGAAACGAACAGCCAAGCAGTCAGTCTCATAGTCCTCAACTGCACCACAGTAGTGGGCAGACTGAGGACCGCCGTTGGGGCATTCAGCATGCCAGTGCTTCAAACCACTTTGTGCACACTCCGCATTTCTGCAGTGAGGCACGAAGGCACCGCTCTTCTTGTCAAACGAGACAGGAGGAGCGGTGCCAAGTGGCTTAACACCAGCACGATGATGCTTAGCAGCAGAGCGGGTAAGGTGCTTGCCCGCAGGCGGTGCCCCTTCCCGCTTCTGCCGCTTTAGGTCACGAATGTCTTGCTGCATGCGCTCCAGCTGCTTCTGCAGACTGGACAACGCCGCAGCCAGGTCAGACGCGCCATCGCCGAATGACAGAGCAGAGACACGGGTGTCAGAGACTTTCAGGCCGTGGCGGAACTGCTCCCGCACACGAGCCTGAATAGTCAAGAGAGACACGCCCTGCCGCTGGTCAGCTCGAGCCAAGGAATTAGCCAAGTCACGGTACAACGCCGAATTGCCGAGAGTCTTTAGAAACTGCCGCTTCACCGCGTCCTCTGGCAAGTTGTGGGAACGCTGAACGTCCCGCAACAGGCCATTGAACTCACGGATGCCACGGTCAGGATCCTCGCTGCTGGGGATGCGAACCGCCAGCAGCGACTCAAAAGAGTCAAAGGGCTCCGAGCGCTCCTGGAGCATGCGTACCACCTCAAGGGCAGCACGCTTGCCATCTCCAGGAACGTCAGACCCAGAGGCCTCAAGCCAGTCGCGAGCAGGCGAGCCAGGGCGAGCCAGAAACGTCAGAGCCGAAAGCAGCAACTCGTTGCCCTCATGCCTAGCCGCAACAGTCATGTCAGTCAGGTCAAAGAGGGGAGCATGTGACTGGAGAAGAAATTGTGCTCGAAGCTCATGCATGATCTGTGAAAAAATGTCGACTGCGTCGGACTCTGTACTAGCGAAGCGGTCTGACTTGTCTCCGAGAATTTTCGTGGCAACGATTTTCGCAACCTTTCTGTCAAAATTGTCGCGAGCAAGCTGTTGACATTTGTCGAGAGTCTCCCTCGCAGCTGCGGTGGTCGGAACTGGCAGCTGCGGGGTGTGTGGTGTCGCAGTGTGCTGCGCACCCACATCATCCAAAATCGTCTCTAATCTACGGACGCGTGACCGCGTCATTCTATTCGCTGTGGTAACCATGATAGAGAGACAGCGGAAGGTTGAGCTAAGCAAGGGTGGTGGTACAAAATTGTCACGGCGGCCAGATAACCCGTAGAAGCCTCAGCACAACAGATCGAGATTCACAGGTCGTGAGCGGAAAATGAGAGCGGCCAAAATGTACAATGCGTGGAGCGACCTCGCCAGGGCCAGTGGCGCACGATGCAAATAAACCCTCGCTGCGACGATACTGCCGTAAAAAAAACAATCCGTCAACTGCCGATCTCCTGCGCAGCGAAGGCGAGCACAACGTGTGCCGCCATCACCGCCATGCTAAAAGGCCATACCGCGAGAACAATACACCACCGCCCAAGTGGGCGCCCAACCCCTCCTACGTCCTACTTAGCCGAACATGGCAACAGCAAGGCGCTGCGCCATCATCAGAATCACCGGAAAGCCGGTGCGGGCCATAACCTGCGAGAAAGACAGATCCGCTGTCCGGCTAAGCTCGCTGAGCATCAAACTGATAATCACATAAACAGTGTCTGAGCAGGTGAACCACGGTGATAGCAGAACTGATAGAAAGATTACGGCAGTGAGCTTTCTAGCAAGTCGGTGTCAGACGGTGACACACGACCAGTGACACACGCAGCAAGGGGTGATACTAGGAGAAGCAGGCCCCCATACAGTGGGGGGGGAAATCGGCTTCCCCGTGATGCTGACTGATCTGAAGGTTCGTACTGTGACGCCCGTTGTGTCACAGGTAGGCTAGACTCCGAGACCGTTCCGGGTATATCTAGCTCGTTAGGGTTTATTTATCTTGAGAGTCTATCTATATTGAGTTCATCGGTTGATTGTCTTATATCTTTGGACTAGGATATTCCAGTAGCTCCTCACACGGGTCCGGTTATCGAAGACCTATACACTCGAGGTGCATTGGACAAGTAGTGTCTATATCGGTACGTCAAGTCTTTTCTTGATCGATCCGCTGGCGACCATACCCATGGAAGGTCACTTACAATTCAGCGCCCCATGTGGATATATACCAAGGCATGGTATCGATAGGTCTGATATTGTACCACGCACACTCCTGACAACTTAAATATGTTTATTTCAATTATCTTATTTTTCTTTCTGTCTTCTTTGTATTTCATTTGCTGTTTTTGGTATATGCTCTCGATCGCACAAAAGACCTGCACCACCAATCGAGCTGTGGGAGAACATTTTTAGGGTGGAACGTAGCAAAGGGCAGACAGTCAACCCGGTAGCTGTATGGACCCTTAATGCGTTCACCCTTAATTCCTTTAACTAGGAAACAAAGGATTGTGCTCGTAAACTTTTGGCCTATTTGAAGCAGATGCAGCTTGCTTTTGGGAACTACGGTCGTGTAGTTACACATCCTTGGGTGAAGTGCCCACAGTAACTTAAAGAGTCCTTTTCAAACAAAGCCAAACCGCACTATTCTAAGGTTGGCACTGTTCTAAGACACCTTCCGCGATCAGTGGCATTGCATCCTCGCGCCACAAGAAGTGGACTGTGTTCCGTTTCAAAATCAGAGGGCCATCTTTGCTGAAAATTTCGCCATGGTCCGCCAATACCCTGACCTCAATTTTGTGATCCTTCGGAGGAGTCATATCCTGCTCATCAGATATTCAACGTGAGAAACGTACACCAACCGCACTTGTCAATTTTGAATCAGGTGTATATATCCCGCCTTGTTTTACCAGACCTTGTGAAAGCAACTTTGATGAGGGAAGTAAGCAGCAGGCTTCACGAAAAGTGCAACAAGGAAGGTAGCCAAGAAACTGGGTTGAGGGGTTCACGAAAGCCAGCGTCCAAGTACGAACAAATGGGGAATAAGTCATGCTAGTCAATAATCCCGCCGAGGTACATTCAGGGTAAGCTTCAAGCAGAACAAGACTTCAGTGTGCCGTGCTCGGCTACCGACAGTTGTGTTGACGATAAGCGCCTTTGCAGCACAAGTGTTTGTCACCGCACCAGCGTAAGATCAATTCCAACACCAGTGCGAGGATCTTGATATTCCATAAGCAGCTTATCATATTCTCGGAAAAACTGTGAATCACGGGGTCTGGTCTCTCAGCCGAACTGTAGGAGCAACTCACAGTCTCGAAAAGCAGCGCGTGCGATTGCTGACGGACTGCAGAGGAAAGTCTCTGTACGACGTCTCAAAAGGTGGGAGCGAACAGCTAGAATTCCGAAGAACACTCCAGGAATTCATAAAGCAGCACGTGGCTGACCACTCTCAAGGAAGTGTGGTGAAAACATAACCTGTTGTTCAGTCGGCGCCATGCGCTCCTTCAGTTCAGGCTGCAAAGCTCTCCCTTTGTGCCAACGTGTCTTCTTAATTCTATTCATACGCGCGTTTCTGCGAACGACGCCTTCGGCTTAGTTACAGAGCTATGCAAGAACCGAGCATTTCTTCGTTTGAAGAAGGGCTTTGGGAAACACCAAGACGGGGGAGCAGTAATTACGCAACGAGAAAGTTTTCAACGCAAGTTTGCACAAGCTATCTACAGCACAGAACAAGTTCGCAAGCAGGGTTTTAACAAGACGACGGTTTAAGGACCTTCCACAAAGCGGAAGAAGGGTGGAGGAAAGAATTATGAGTTTTCTGTGCAAAGATAAGATAGGCAAAAATCACAGTACTCACACGTATCCTAAAAGCAATCGTTTATTACGGAGTAAACTCTCGTGGTGCACCATGAGGGCATTTGCGTCGTTGGCTTCCATCTGATTCCATTCCAAACCGGCGTCCTGCACGGTACTGCAGTCGGCAACAGGGTCGACACTGAGTTATAGGTGTGTTTTGTTTTAAACGTTTTCACAGTTACCTGCGAAAGAAATAATAGGAGTTTGCACAGGCGAACGCGAGAACCTGAGAATATTCAGCAGAGCTTTGTGGTGTTCGTCCACTTCGTCCAGCACTTTCTTAACCACGTCCTCCTGACGCATCGTGAAGCACGCTTGATATCGCGCCTTGGCTGACATAGCGACGTAATAAATCAACGAAAAAATTGAGCGCTATCACCTTGAAAGACGGTAAACCTTCGCCGTCCATATTCGCGACTTCCTGCACAAGCTGTACGGCGGTCTTGCCAAACACCGCCATCTTCCCCGCTCTACTCTGTTCAGGTGTTAAGGTGCAGGTGAGAGTTAGGCTGTTCCAAAGTTCTCACGACAATCTTTAACCTACTCAATCCAAGATACCCGATTATGCTATATCAATAACACGCATTATAGGTATGCTCTGCAGCACCCAGCCTCGTGAAACAACCTGCTCACCACTGAGATTCAGACTCTCGTCTGAAACACATACGGCACGGTTTCATATTCGATTTTGAAAAGTTAGTAAGTTTTAGTTTATTCGATTTTGAAAAGGTACGATAGTTTCAAGAAATTTGGCGATTTGGGGCCACAGGTCCCAGATTTGGGACCGAAGGTCCCTGCGCCAGCCTGGGGGGCGACACGGGACCGAAGGTCCCAACAATCTGGAACCGAAGGTCCCAAACCATCCTAAACGTCTATTATTCTCGCGACGTGGGGGTTTCGTCTTCTAGCTCGGCGTCGGGGGCACGAGAATTAACAATTAGTTAGAAGTTACTCCCCTTGCGAGTACTCTGACACGTGGCTCGCGGCCTCTATTGCCGATGCCGTGACTGTGACTCGCGGCCTCGAACCGAATACAGTACAGTAAGCCTTATAATGATAAGTCCTATAATGATATAAGCCTTATAATGATACCCGACCGAGACCACCAAGTTGGCAAGCCTTATAATGATAATTATCATTACAAGGCTTAGTAAGTCCTATAATGATATATACATATACAACTACAGTACAGTAAGTCTTATAATGATAAGGCCTATAATGATAATTATCATTATAAGGGCCTATAATGATAATTATCATTATAAGGCTTAGTAAGTCCTATAATGATATAAGCCTTATAATGATAATTGACCGAGACCACCGCCATTATCATTATAAGGCTTACTGCACTGTACTGTAATGCTGATGCTGTAAGTCATGACTGCCTGTCATCTGTCATGTCATGTGCATCGAGGAATGTCATACAGGGGGCAGGTCATAGGTCCTGAATATCTAGTGTGGACACCTGTAGTCCCCCGTGACCTTTATTCCTTTTGCAGATCGAGATGTTTCCAGGGGGAGTATACTACGTATCTAGAGCCCCTACTATACTCCCCCTGCGCTGATGTTTCTCGACCTAAACTGAAAACTCTGTGACACTATCGCTTCCTCGTTTCCATCTTCGCTCGTTTCGCTGATGGATTCTGATTGGTGGAAACCGAAAACGGGAAAGCTGAAAACGGGAGGAGGTTTCCGGTCTAAAACGGGGGGTGAAATCACGAATGAAACCTGTGTCTCTGTCTGTGAGCTTCAATTTCAAAATACCTCTCGCGTCGGTCTTGGGTGTTGGGTCTGTTTCCCTTCTCGTTCTGCTTGGCTTGACATTCCAACTGCAGATCAGCAGACGTGCTTGCTATAAACGTCTGGTCTAGATTCGTGTTTCATTTTGAGAGTCTCGAACTGGAACTCGATCACGATGGGTGTGATATCCACAGGAATCCTTCTTCTGAGTATTGTATGCTCACAGACGACGCTTGAAGTGTTTGGGTCAACATGCGATCATCTTTCCGAAGAAGGGCAGTGCCCCAACCCTGGTGAGGCTGACGCCAAGAGTACCGACGAAACTTCCAAAGCGAAAGCTAAAGAGTCTGAAGGTTCTGGTTCGTCGGGATCCACTGGAGATTCAACTGCAGAAGACGTTGCAAATACCTTCGATAGCATAGACAGCCTGCTGGAGACTCAGGTGAAGGTACTTGCAGAGCTGCAAGATGCAGTTCGACTCCAGGTTGATCAGATCAACGAACTTAGAGTGCTTGCTGGCAAGGATCCGAAGCATTTTCAGAATTTGCACGCCAAAGCCTCTTGGCAAGGATATGCGCACGCCCGAGGTGCAGGCGCGCCTTCGTACGACGGGTCCGGCACTGGTCTCGTCTCGCATGCTGCCGGCATGGGCTTAGATAAAACGATCGCTAAGCATAAGGCTGCGTGGTATGAGTACATGCAGCTTATGTCTGCTGTCAAAGTGGATACGGAAGTGTCCTGCCTGCATCTTCTTCCTCAAGATGGTGGACAGGGCTTGGCTCGTTATTTTGCAGTCGGCGACCAAACAGGAAAAGTTTATTTCTTCCGCCCTCAGGGCGACTTACTTTTGGAATATCATACAGGTTTAGCCAACGCGGTGACTTCTATCACTTCATATGTTATTAGAAAGAACGAAACAATGATCATCACCGGTCATGAAGATGGGTCCGTTGGCTTCCATAAGCTCTCTGAGACAATTCACAAAGACAGCACCATCACGGGAGAGGACCTGTACATATTGGGGGCGGAGCACAAGTTGACCGTCAGCTTAAGTCCTCCAAACGTCTCCGGTATTTCCGCGAAAGATGGGGAGGAAGCTGGAAGTGGCTTGGTCAAGATGAATGCACCTTTGGGACCCGTTAAGGTTGTTGAGACATACCGTCAGTCGCAACGTCGTTTCATCGTCGCAGCAAACCCCCAGGTGGGTCACCTTTAATCCTTGGACTGCCTTCTTCCGACAGCTTATCTCAGGTTTTTTGTTTTCTCTGTTTATCTTACTTTATGCTAGCCAAACTTCTTCAGAAGGCTGCGCCGATCCACGTTCTTGACAGCCCCGCCGTTCACGCAGTAACTTTCCTCGATTGACCGTCCCCACGTAGATACCATCTCAAAGCGGCATGTAGCCTTT
This sequence comes from Cymbomonas tetramitiformis, assembly GCA_001247695.2. Classification (NCBI taxonomy): domain Eukaryota; kingdom Viridiplantae; phylum Chlorophyta; class Pyramimonadophyceae; order Pyramimonadales; family Pyramimonadaceae; genus Cymbomonas; species Cymbomonas tetramitiformis. The sequence goes on from LGRX02008514.1 coordinate 19,314, forward strand.
GGTTCGAGTGCGGGATGCATGTCCGGCGTGAGTTAGAGGCATTTTAGTGTACGTTTTAGTATACAGGGCTTATCTTCGAGCTGGACGAGCGCAGCATGCTCTGCGAAGTTATGTTCACATTGTATTTCCTCAAAACCTTCGCTTTGGCTTACAGGGTGAGATAACCATATTCAAGGAAAATGGTACTCTTCACGGTGCTGTGCAAAGTCCAACCCCCATCGTCGAGTTTCGATCAAATGCGCAGCATATTCTTTACATCACAGAAACGGGAGTTGGCTCCGTAGATCTTCGTACCCTTGAAGTTTTGTCTGCGGGCTGCACTGGTTTGAACGAGTCAACAATAACCTCTGCGCGTTTCGATTCTACTGTGAACTCCAAGGTCTATTCTCCTCCCACCAAGCCTTTTCCGGCACCGACCACAGTGCATTTGCCACTTTGTCGTGTGCTGTGTCCTTTTAAGAAACGTTTGTCCTTTGAAAAACTTGTTCTCAAACTTGAATACGTGCACGCAGCATTTTTTTTTTGGAAAGGGCATTCGTCGAAGCAAGCAGCAAGAGCCACCGCCTCCCCCATAGTCAAAACCTGGCACGTTCGAGCTGCGCTTGCAAATCATAGGATTGTGCTTTTGTACTGACCGCAAGGAGGTGGATCTTTGAACAGGTGTACGCCGTTACAGCAGAAGGCGATGTCCTAACGTTGTTTTTGGTGAATCCTTCCAACCTTCTGAACACTGTTCCCTCGCGAGCGTTCGTGCTGCTCCCTTGTTCTCTCTTTTTGGCTTCTGTCCTACACCCTTCTATACACCACTTTATGTGCTCTCACTGTGTGCGACTTGCGGGCCTGGTGGTCTAAGGTACCTGTGTGCCTTAGCTATTTCCGTCTTCCGCCGTCCATCCGTTCCGCGTGTCGTGTGGCCTCCGGTTTTGTTTCCCTTAGCTTCTCCCAGCCAGCGGGTATGCAATTAATGTTGTGCACGCGAGAAACTGTCTGGTTGCTTTTCACCGAGAATATGTACGGCGTATCGAAGCAAATGAGCCCAAACGGAGTGCCGACACCCTGCTCGCCGCTGCATCTGCGTGAACGTCCATCGCGCCATCCCTTTTCCCTCTGCAGAAGCAGGAGCCTTGGCCCTCACAGATATATTCTTGTGCGTCTCCAAAAGAGCTGGCTCAGCATGCTGTGCCAGCAGTCGTAACAAGGGCGCCCTGCCCAGAAATAGTTGCACTGCGTTATCCGTTTTGACGCCGGGAAGCGGTGGTGTCCTGCCAGTCGGGCGAGAAGAAGATGGACTGCAACGTACGCTCACGTCGTCAAGCGGGATTGATGCCTCCTGCCGCGCTTGCGCCAATCAAAGGATATTTGGTTGCCGCCACTGCGGATGACCTGTGGGCCTTCAACATTACGGGAGCTGGCCGTGGAGGGCCGCGCTACGTTCTTCAAGTGCGTTCTCCGCGGGGTTTGCTAAAAGTGTTCCCTGTGTCCTCCAAGCATAGTCCCGGTTCCCTGCCGTTTATTACAGGGATGCCACCTGGCGAGGTCTTGCTATGCAGCACGTGATCCTTAGTTCCTAAGGATCGTCCGCAAAGAGACTTGTGGTGCAAGAAACTCTCAAACCAGCCAACAATGGGTTGCGTTAGTACATAGACACTGTTCTCCTCGCCGCCCTGCCGTACCTTATTTTTGTCTGTTATCTTCAAGTCTTGGTGGATATCCCTTAACCCTGCTACTGGTTGCCTTTCTGAGATTCGAGAACAGTGTTTGCGTAGCTTGTGTACACCGTTGCTGGACACACCTCGGAGGGCACTGCTCTCAGGCCACGAACTCCCCACAACGCTTCAGCTTGTGAAACGCTAATTTGGACCGAGGATTCGGTATGCAGGAGGATCTAGACGTCGTGGGTATGGCCTTCGGGCACGCACCTTCCAGCTGCTCCGTTGCAGGGCAAGGGAAGCCCATGATGGTGAACAACAAGCAACGCCAGGTATAGCGCCTTGCACAAGACGTCGAGCACTGCACTTACTTCTCCGGCTTGTATGTGAAAAGGCTATATTCTTGAGCAGCACCGCTGCAGCTCACTGCTGTGCAAAGCTGTGTGTGTGCTTATCCTGCAAAGCTGTGTGTGCGCTTATCCTTGGACCACCCCGTAGCCACAGAAGACCGGCTGCACTATGTACCCACGCCGGGGATCAAAGGATCAGCACACACTTCGGGACACCCATCCAGATTCTCCGGAGCTTACTAATGAAGAATGGGACCCCCTAAGCCTCACTGAGCCACCCGAGCCCCTCTGCATCCACACCGTCAGCGCACTGCTGCCTTTTGCCTGGCGGCTCATCCCTGCCCCCCGAGCTACGCGGAGCCATCTCTCCACCACCAAGCCTACGCGCAGGACCACCCCCTCTGCTCCCTGAGCCTCACTGGACCACGTGAGCCCCTCTGCGACTGCCCTGCCGGCGCACTGCTGCTGTGTCTCTGAAGCCGGCTCACCTCCGCCACTCGAGCTACCTCTTCACCACCAAGCCAATCGGGACCACCCCGCTGCCCCCTACACGCCCCAGAACCTGGTCTCAAGAGAGCTTGCCCACCCACGCCACGGCCAGAATCCCCAAGGGCTGTCCCGAGGGGCTAAGAATGATAAACTGGGCCGCTCTCATCCGAACCTACGCCCCCGCCACTGACTTGCGCCTATAGCCCTCTACCCCAGCACCAACTCCACATGGCTGAAGCCCCCGCACTGATTGCCTTGCGAGGAAGGTGCGAACTTGAGCAATGCACTCCACACTTGCCCTACAACTGTCGTGCTGCATTGTTCCTACCTGGGGTCCCATCCCCACAGTCGCCTGTGTGTCCCAAGCCCACCCGGTGGCCAATAGTTCACCAGCCGGGCGTCGCCTTCCCGACAGTTGCTCACTGTTAGTTCCGGCACGGCCAGCAACCTCACCATGTGGGCACGGAAGCTGATGAGATGCCGAATCATACCGCGCAACCTGTTGTAAGTGGTCATCGGTGTCGGTATGGGCCCCCGGGCTGTGAGGGGCCCGGCATGTGTCAACTCCACCCGCGAGCCTCCCCACATCTCCCCCGTCACGCTCATCAGCTCCACCCACGCCAACAACCCCCCCAAGAAGGTTGGCCACCCGCCTGCTCGCCCCCTTCAAGGTGGCCACCCTTCCCTCAGCCAAGGCCATTGCTTGCTCCGGCGAGGCCCCACTCTGCTCCTGAGTCCAGACCCCACCCTCCGGGCCCGGCGACGAAAGGTCCTCCCACTCCGCCAAGATATCCTCGACACTTGACGCCGCTTGGTTGAGCCCGCCTGTGCGCGCCCCTCCAGATCGCGCCTCGGCGGCGCCCCCTCCTTGACCTCCCACAGTGCTCAGATGCCCCGCCTCCTGCCGCACATCCTCCATGCTCTCGAAAAGCCTCGATGCCATCGCGCCTACCTCGCCTTCCCCACCAGAAGCCTACTCAGACTGCTCATGTTGTGTCCCCCCAGATTCCTGTGTCCCACCACCCAATCCATCCTGCGTGGCATAGTCTGTCTCCTCGAACGCGTCCTTCCACGCTCTGTCCATCAGCGCCAACCTCTCCGCATCTTCCCGTCGATCCTCCTCCCCCCGATCCAGGTCCGGGCCCATGCCTCCTCTCACACGCCTTCCGCCAGCCCAGCGCCACCCACTTCCGGCCGGACACCGCCCCACAGCCCGCCTGATGATCAGCCCTGCGACCCCTCGTGCAAGCGCGAAAGAAAGTAGCCGGATGCACTTCTCCTTCCAGCCCACAACCCCGCCATGTGCCGCCTCTTCATCCCCGTCCTCATCTCCGTCGCCATTGCCGTCCACCTGCTCTCCCCCTTCCGCGTTCACCTCCATGTACCGCCGCTCCCTGAAGCGCCGCTGCGTCTTCTGAAGGAATCCATACGCCCGAGGCATTAGCCCACTGTACACCTCCACTCCATAGGGGATGAAGTGATGTGGGCGGACATCCCCGTACGTCGCCACCTTGCTCTCCTCTACCTTCTTCGCCGCCGCCCCGGGGGCCATCATGGCCGCTCCCAGGTGCGCGTCTGACATTGGCCGCGCTGTGGCCACATCAAACAGCACATGCTGGCCCGGTCCCTCTGCATCGAGCACTGTTACATCCGGGCAATGGTTCCGTGAGTAGGTCAGGTAGCCCGCGAAATCATCGTGCAACGCAGATGCCAACGGAAAAGCAGACTTGGCCACCTCGAACAGCACCCTCTGCAGTTTGTGGTGAATGAAAGAGTACCAGGTTCCTCCACCGGCCCCCGCTCCCCCCCGGGCATGCCAACAAGTGTGTGCCGGTGGGATCCCGCTCTCCTCCACAATCGGGGCACTCCTCCACCTGGTCAAGGAGGGGTTGCTCCGCATGAAGAATGTGCCGTAGGGCCACCCGGTATTCTGCCGAACTGAGCACCAAGGCTGGGCAGCATGGAACACCCCTCAAGAAAGCCGGCCCAATGTTGTTGTAGGTCACCAAGAAAAGCCAGGGAAGCCGAGACGGCCCCGCGTGCCCAGCCAGCCAAAGCCAATCCGCAGAGTGGAGGACAGCAGCATCAATCCGTTGGGCACGCTTTTGAGACCTGCTGTAATCACTCAACTGCTTGACGTCGTCCGCCTTTGGCACTTGCATTGGCAAATGCTCATTTGCTCCCCTCGCCTCCCCAATCACCTCCACCGCCTCCGAAACCTTGTGCATGGCCGCTTGCAAAGAATTGACATATGGCAAGTCGCTCTCAGCCCGGAGGTCCTCGATCCCCTCCATTACTGTTGGAAAGAGCTCCCGCATATCCTCCCTGACTTGCGCGAATCCACCAAGCCAGGCCGTGCTGCTCACCCTCGCTGCCTTGGTGAGGGCCATCCCATGCGGGAGGGTGGTAAATTGATAGGAGTGCCACGCCAATCCACCGCCAGGCAGCAAGTCCCGCAACGCCCCCTGCATCCTCCTGTCATGCTCCTCAGCCGCCTCCCGCATCATCTCCGGCGGCACACCTCGTAGCCAGAACCCCAGCCTCGGGTGGGCATAGAATCGAAGCAGAAGCCCTTGGGCCTGCGCATGACCAAGCTTGTTCAAGATGGGCAGAATGGCGCACAACTCCTCCACCTTCTTCAACATCATTGACCGCCTCTGCCTTCCCCACCGGCACCCCCAAGACATCGATGAAGTCCAGCTCCCCCCGCGCACCCGGCATCCCGACCTCGAAGCAACTGGCGTCCCCCTCAGGCGAGAAAGCCGCCGACTTCACCGGCTGAATAGCCAGGCCAATCGCCACTTCCTCCTCCATATAAGTCTCATACGCGAGCGCCGCTTCAACCGGAGGGCCCAGGAAGAAAGCGTCATCCAAGTAGGCAAAGATGACCACGCTAGGGTGCCTCTCCTGAACCTGCTCCAGCACCATCTGTAATAGGGCAGCCAGGTAAAGCGGCCCCGGGGGGTCCCCCTGTTGTGTGTGTGTGTTTGTGGAGCCAGCAGGGTCCGCTCACTCCGTAACCCAGAGACCAGCAGTTGTTTGGCGATGATCGGTCACATCGTTTCATCTTTCCATGCTGCTTTGCATTTGGGTTGGGAATATGTTTGAGTTTGTGGTATCTTGTCACGGCCCTGCCCTGCTCTTGATTTGCTTCTCACATCCACTGTGATGATGGTGGGCTGGCTTTTGTTGGCCGATCTCATGCCGTTCAGCGTGTTTGTGGAGAGCTACCCGTGCGCCCTTAGCAACCTTAAGAGAATGATAAGAGCATATGTGGGACACAAGATACGGAGATCTCTTTCTGAGCTCAGCCTGGCTGCCTGTATTATTCAGCAGACAGCCTCAAATCTCTGCCATTTAGGTTTGTGGGTGCGCGGAGTGTATGCAAGCCGGTGTGTGTGGCTTGCTGTGCTCAGGAGATCATTGTCTGTGCTTCCAGTGATGAGACAAGGGTTTATTAGGTTGCAGCCGGGTGCTTACGCTTCGACGTGTGTTTCAAAGTATGCTTCTTAGGCTCTCCGCCCCTAGCTCGGGAACTCCCGCTGCAGCCTCGGGGTCCCAGCCTCGGCCTCGGGTACTCCCGCTGCGGCCTCGGGGTCCCAGCCTCGGCCTCGGGTACTCCCGCTGCAGCCTCGGGGTCCCAGCCTCGGCCTCGGGTACTCCCGCTGCAGGCTCGGGGTCCCAGCCTCGGCCTCGGGTACTCCCGCTGCAGCCTCGGGGTCCCGGCCTCAGCCTCGGGTACTCCCCGCCGCGGCCTGGTCCCGGCCTCGGCCTCGGTACTCCCTGCGGCCTCGGGGTCCCAGCTCAGCCTCGGTACTCCCCACAGGCCTGGGGTCCCGGCCTCAGCCTCGGGTATCCTTCCCGCTGCAGCCTCGGGTCCCAGCCTCAGCCTCGGGTACCCCCGCTGCAGCCTCGGGTCCCGTCTCGGCCTCGGTACCCCGCTGCAGCCTGGGAACTCCCGCCGCTGCAGCCTCGGGGTCCCGGCCTCAGCCTCGGGTACCTCCCGCAAGTGCCTCGGGTCCCGGCCTCGGCCTCGGGTACTCCCGCTGCGGCCTCGGGGTCCCACCTCAGCCTCGGTGCTCCCGCCAAGCGGGCCTCGGGGTCCCGGGGCCTCAGCCTCGGGTACTCCGCTGCAGCTCGGGGTCCCAGCCTCGGCCTCGGGTACTCCCGCCGCAGCCTCGGGTACCCCGCTGCGGCCTCGGGGTCCCAGCCTCAGCCTCGGTACTCCCACAGCCCGGGGTCCCGGCCTCAGCCTGGGTACTCCCGCTGTGCCTCGGGTCCCGGCCTCAGCCTCGTACTCCCGCCAGCCTGGGGTCCCGGCCTCAGCCTCGTACTCCCGCTGTAGCCTGGGGTCCCGGCCTCAGCCTGCACTCCCGCTGCGTCTCAAGTCCCAGCATCAGCCTGCACTCGCTGCAGCCTCGGGTACCCCGCTGCAGCCCTCGGGTCCCGGGCCTCAGCCTCGGGTACTCCCGCTGCAGCCTGGGTCCCAGCCTCAGCCTCGGGTACTCCCGCTGCAGGCTCGGGGTCCCAGCCTCGGCCTCGGGTACTCCCGCTGCAGCCTCGGGTACTCCCGCTGCAGCCTCGGGGTCCCAGCCTCGGCCTCGGGTACTCCCGCTGCAGCCTCGGGGTCCCGGCCTCAGCCTCGGGTACTCCCGCTGCAGCCTCGGGGTCCCAGCCTCGGCCTCGGGTACTCCCGCTGCAGCCTCGGGGTCCCAGCCTCGGCCTCGGGTACTCCCGCTGCAGGCTCGGGGTCCCAGCCTCGGCCTCGGGTACTCCCGCTGCAGCCTCGGGGTCCCAGCCTCAGCCTCGGGTACTCCCGCTGCAGCCTCGGGTACCAAGGCAGCCTCGGGTACCAAGGCAGCCTCGGGACTCAGCGCGCCCTTCAAGTATCCCAAGGATGAGGCGCAGAACCGGAGGCATATGCCGGTGGTCCAGGCCGAGACCCTGAGGCTGAGACTGAGACTTTGAGTTCCCTGCCTCACTCGTGGTGAGTGTCGATCGCCCGAGGTTGAGGCTGATGCAGCAAGGACTAGGCAGAGCCGTGAGGTGAATGTCGAGCCCCACTGTCGAGGGCAAAGTGTGAGGTCGATGACAAGGGCCTCGGAATTGTTGCCGAGGGCCTGAAGCTCAAAACCGAGGGCCTCGAGCTTGATGCTTGACGCCGGGGCTGCGACCCTAGTCCAAACCCGACATGTAGGTGGCGAGATGACAGGAAATGATGATGGTCGGCGAGTACTGCAAGCCCACTCAAGGGGTGCACTGCTTGCTTGCAGGTGATCGTTGCTTTCTGTAACGGCCTGGTGGGCGTGTTTGAGAGCCACTTGCCCATCCAGCGCCCCCCAGAGTGGAATGCAAAGCTTTGGAGCCAGCCGCTCTTCATCGGAGCGATCGTGCTCGTTGCGGTGTGGCAGTTCTTCAACCAGCGCAGGAAGAGTGCATACAGCGGTGAGCACCTTCGACTGTTGTGCTGACTTTCTGCTTCCTCGCCATGCAAGCTGATGACTGATGCCTTGGCTACCAAGCGATGGCGTCTTACCAGTGTGGATGGGCCGGCCTGCAACAACAGGTGGTGGCGGCTTCGGTGGCGGTGGTGACTGGGGGGGCAGCGGCAAGTACAGCGGTGGTGGACGAAGGGGCTCCGGTGGTGGTGGTGCAGGTTTGTGCTTTGAAACTGATTTCTGCCCGCTAACACCTGTCTGGAGGCAGATTGCTCTTCCCTTGTGCAGTATGACCCGAGGGATGTGGCATGGCTCTTCGGCCCTCTAAGCCAAGGCCCCTAGGCATGTCAAGCCAGCGCGCCTCACGCCGAAAGCCCCCTGTGTTTTCATATGAACTGACACTCCGATTGTTGGTTCAGACATGGCTGCAATGGAACGACAGCTTGAGGCCATGCTAGCATCCAAGCGGTCAGTATCCGCATCTGACCAGCTCTTGCGAGAGCCGCCTGCCGTGACCAGCTCCTGCGCGCGCCGCCTGCCTTGACCAGCTC
>LGRX02008515.1:0-21682 GCA_001247695.2 Cymbomonas tetramitiformis
GGAGGATTGCATGCGGTGGATCACAATGCTGGTGCAGCATACCAGGCGGTGGATGGGACGCAGCGCTTGCATTCTGTAAGGGGGGGAGGGCGAGGGGAAGTTGATGGTACGTGAGCGTACATGCTATTGTGTGAATTGTTATGCGGAGTGTGTGCGCTCCATTCCGGACTCGGAGGGATGCTTGGAGACGTCCCACGTGGATGCGTGGAAAGATGTGGAGTTGCGGCCGGCTACGGGCGCGGCCGCCGTGAGGATTCGCGGCATGGTGGAGGAGTATGCGGCGGGTGTGAGTGTAGCCGTGCGGCGTGGTAGCATCATGGCGGTGAAGAAGGATCCTACGGACGCATCACATGCCTACTACTTGGTGAAGGCGCTGTCTGGTGTCACGGAGGTCGGCGGGAGGATCCGCCGTGATGACTATAGACAGACATTTGCTCCTGGAGACTCCGTGATTTCGGGGAGATACTTTGAGTGGACGGATCCAAACGTGCGAGATACATACACCTTAGATACTAGCAAGAAGTGCTTGATTCCGTGTGAAGCCGTACTAGCATGTGATGTTCGCCTAGTTAAGAGGGGGGATGTGCACATGCTACCCCTGAGGGAGCATCAGCGGTTGTTGGCACTTCTGTGAGATTCTAGTGTTATGTAGATGTATATATTGTATATATTGTAGATACGGGCATGTTGCGGTGTATATTGTTATGACTTGTACATACATCGAATAACTTCTCCGTATCACGTGCTACATCTCACGCACCCGCAATATATGCAATTTCTGCTTTGCAGCCCTTTTTACAGACGAAATTAGCTCCCCAGCACCCCGTGAATATGACCCGATGTGAATTTCGCTTCTCATAGCCTAGGTATGACCTCTAAATACTTCTCACAACTTCTAATAACTTCTCCGTATCACGTGCAACATCTCACGCGCCCACGAGACATGCATTTTCTGTTGTTGCAGTCAGTTTACAGACGAAATTAGCCCCCCAACGCCCCGTGAATGTGACCCGATGTGAAATATCACTTCTCGATGCCTAGTAATAACTTCTAGATACTTCTCACAACTTCTAATAACTTCGCCGTATCATTTGCATATCTCACGCGCCCACGAGACATGCATTTTCTGTTTTGCAGTCAGTTTACAGACGAAATTAGCTCCCCAACGCCCCGCGAATGTGACCCGATGTGAAATATCAGTTCTCGATGCCTAGTAATAACTTCTAGATACTTCTCACAACTTCTAATAACTTCACCGTATCATTTGCATATCTCACGCGCCCACGAGACATGCATTTTCTGTTTTGCAGTCAGTTTACAAACGAAATTAGCTCCCCAACGCCCCGCGAATGTGACCCGATGTGAAATATCACTTCTCGATGCCTAGTAATAACTTCTAGATACTTCTCACAACTTCTAATAACTTCACCGTATCATTTGCATATCTCACGCGCCCACGAGACATGCATTTTCTGTTTTGCAGTCAGTTTACAGACGAAATTAGCTCCCCAACGCCCCGCGAATGTGACCCGATGTGAAATATCACTTCTCGATGCCTAGTAATAACTTCTAGATACTTCTCACAACTTCTAATAACTTCACCGTATCATTTGCATATCTCACGCGCCCACGAGACATGCATTTTTTGTTTTGCAGTCAGTTTACAGACGAAATTAGCTCCCCAGCACCCCGCGAATGTGACCCGATGTGAAATTCCGCTTCACACTGCCTAGGGATGACCTCCAAATAATTCTCACCAACTCTAGTAACTTCCCCGTATCACTCACATATCTCACGCGCCCGCAAGATATGCAATTTCTGTACCGCAGCCCTTCTGCGACCCGTTAGCAGCCTGGTGGCCACCGCGATGATCAAAAATGTGAAATATTGCCTTTGAATGATTTCTTTTAACAACTAAGTACTTCCTGAAACTTCTTGCGACTTCTAAATGCCATTTTCATCGATTATGCAATTTATAGTGCAAGGCCGTCCACCTAGCCGTGCTACATGCCGTAGGTGGGAGCGTTGGGGTAGAGGGCCGATGTCGGAGAACACAGAAAAGCGATGGTCGAGAGCCGTAAGATGCAGTGTCGGAACGGATAATTAAGGAAGCCGTAACTGTGAAATTGTAAGATCGGAACGCGGCGGCCAAGGAATCCCACGACAAAAATTGATCAAGTTCCAGTCGAGTGTAATCCAACGCGGACAATACAAATTAATCCCAGGTAGGCGAACGCTGCAGCGATACCAATTTTAATCCGCCCGTAAACTAGCTCTCGACCGCAACTGCGAAAATCACGACATCAAATGGGGCCCCCAACGCCCCACCAAGCGGAGTAGCTTAGCCACTCATGCAATCAAAAGTAGTGGAAGGTGCCTGGCGCACCATAACCTGTGGGATATATAGTGCTGACTATATATTAAGGTGGTGAGAACACAGAATGCTTACACTTAAGATAACATAAGAAGTCAAGTTAGATTGAGTGTCCTCGGCTTAAGCCGGAAACCCTAAACCTGTGACAGCCGTACTGTACGGAGTACTAGTACAGACAGAGGACTGTGACACACACGGGGCGTCACATCCAGCAAGTTATGACCTACGGGTCACTGAATCCAGCACACCACCCTGTGACTGTACATAGTGCTGTTACAGGTGGCAGAGAGCGGAGCACAGACAAAGCAAACTGTTCCAAAACAACAAACAGCTAGGAGCTGGAAACTGCTAGAGGGAGGCCTGTGTTTTAGCCAGGGCGGTCCCTTTCTAAAACTGCTGCTAGGTAACTGCTAACAAGCTAAGTTCCTACAGCTCAATCTCGCCGATACTCAGCCACTTTGAAAGTGATCCACAAGGTTGCAGAGTTCACCAGAGCTGAAGAAGTTGTCAGTGTCAAAGAAGTTCAACCAAAACCAGAGTCCAGAAGCCATAATCCAGAACCAGAGTCCAGAAGCCAGAGTCCAGAACCAGAAGTCAGAGCCAGGAAAAGATTCGTGGAGCAAAATTAGGAACTCCGAAAATTGAAAATCAGAATGTAAACCTGCCGAAACCTCAGAAGGAATAGAAATGTCGAAAGTAAAACAGTACGGCACGGCAGATAGACTGAAATTGGCAGTCACCCCAGCGGGATGTACTGCTGCGGTGAATTCAGGGGCTCGATCGAGCACCACCGAACCCTGAACCGCTGACACACATGCAAGACACATGAGTGCGGGCAGGGCTAGGGATGCAAAAGCGAAAAGACTCTCGGCAATGTTGCCACACCGACACGTGACCGTGTAGCCGGTGGGGCCGAGGGAATCTCGTCTCCAGAAAAGGAATAACAGTCGGAGTCGTCGTCATCGTCGATCACGGAAAGCTCTCCCGGGTGAATCGAGCCGTGAGAAGGCTCAATCGAACACAAATTAAGTGAAGGGTCAGAGCATGCGGGCGTCACCCGGTCCATAAACGACACCCGTAGTGGCTCCTCGAAAGGAGACTCAAAAGAAGCGGGGTCCAATGCCGAAATAGGGTAAAGCCCCGTGTCGATCTCGTGATTGGCAGGTGGTTGTGCCGCATCGCACACCACCTGCGGCACAGATAAAGTGCCGATGTGCAGCGGTGGTTGCTCACCAGTGGCGGTGGAACCACCGACCTGTGCAGCCGTAGCCGCAGACCGTAGTGACTCGAGGACGCCCCGTGCATCTGATAGGACATCCCCCATGCCGGCGCCCGAAGCACCATGACCCAAGCCCGCATAGTGGGCACGCAATCCCACGTCGTGCCGCACCGGATAGGTGAAGGGCTCAGGATCGGTACGCACCAGTGGCTGGTCGTGCGCGTGGCACAAGTCAGCGAACTCCTCGTCGTTTTCGTTGTCGAAGGCGGTCTGGAAGGCCGAAACCACCTCGTCCAAGTCCATGGCGGCATCACGAAGTCCCACATCACATGAACCACACACCGCTGGGCAACGCGCCGTGTCATGAAAGTGCCCAGGGCAGAGGGGGCACTCCTGAACGAAGGCCGAGGATGCGGAGTGAAAAGAAATGTGCCTAGCACCCTGCGGCCGATGCGATTGAGGCCAATTCCCGCCCTTCGGGAGTGGGGAGGCCGCGAAGCGATGCTTCCACCCCACGTGACGATTACGGCCGTGAAATTTACCGTCAGTCCGACGGTTCCGCTCGTCACGCCACTTGGACGGTGGGAATCTCACACCACCGCCCCCATGCTTACGGGGAAAATCACCCCGTGGCGGTGGTGCGTCGGGTGCAATTCCGCGCTCGTCATGACGAAGGGAGGTGAGTAGGGTAGAGGCTTCACCAATGATCCGAGCGAGCTCTTCGAGAAAGTCCGAGATGTCACCTTGCCCGTCCCCCGCGTAAGCCAATCCGATAGGTGTGTGCGTCGGGACAGGCGCGGCCGTCTTGGGGCGGGTGGGAGGGCCGTTAGGGTTCGCACACCACCAAACCTCTAGAACGTGAGTGTACACCTCCTCGATGCCCACCTTCGCCAATTCAGTGTCAAGGCGAAGTGGGGTGATCACCTCTTTGTAAAATTCGGCGTCCAGCGCCGCTAGCAGCTGCCCCTTGGCAGCCTCGTCGTCCAGCGGGCCCGCTCCGCTAGCCGCGATAGCTTTCAGGCATTCGTCAAATTGCGCGACCAAGGGCTCAGGGTCGTCAGACGAACCAAAAGAAATGCTCAAAAGCTCTTCGTGGTGGCGGAGTGGCCGATGTCCAGGCGGCAGGAGCCGCTTGGTGATCTCCAGTAGGGCACGCTTACCGTCGCGCGGAGAGATCCGAGCGGAAGCGTCAACCCACCTTCGAGCTGGAGAGTGTGGCGTTGTCAAAGAGACCAACGCACGAAGTAAGATGTCGTTGAAGATCGGGTGAACCTCTTTGGTGACGTCCACGAGGTCAAAAATGTCCCCGTTGGCGATGTCCTTGTTGACAAAGGAGGCCTCCAAGGCGGTCACCAAGGAGTCCCAAAGGCGTTGTCGATGGGGTTCACTTCCGGAAAATGAGGACGCCTTCGTCCCCAAGGTGTCCTTCGCAACACGTTTCACAACGTCAAGGTCCCAAGACGATTGTAAAACGGCATTGCCGCGTGTCTTGTCAGTCGCAGCGAGTGCAACATGCGCTGACTGCGGGGTGCTCTTGTAGCGAGCACCCACGTTCCTAGCAAAAATTGAATCTAGGCGCATCCTAGCGCCCATGGCCGGTGTTCCAACTGAGGATGAAGTCATCAGAATAAATTCCTATAGGAGGGGGGTTGGGGAAAAGGCGAGTGTCAAATTGTAAGGTGGCGGGCGACCGTAATGCAGTTGCGGAGTGAGGAGAAGAAGGGGTCGAACGAAATCAACGAAGTCGAATACGCGGCGGCCAAGGAGTTGTTGACAGGGGTGATCAAGCCCAGTCTAAAACAAAATCCAACGCGGACACCCGAAGAAGTTGCCGAAAATCCCAACTCGTAATCTCACCGCAACATAGTGCAAACCGCGCGCCCTAAAGTGGCCAATTCAACACCTCGCGAGGCCCCAACGCCCCGCCAAGCGGAAAAGCTTAGCCAATCATGGCAAAGTCAGCAGTGATAAAAGCGGGGTAATACCCCATAACCTGTGAGATATAATATAACGTATTATATCGGGGCGGTCACTGAATACTTTTCATACAAGTGTCAATTGATTATAAGAGATAAACGAATATAAGGTGTCTGTGACCTAGGGATCTGTCACCTAGTACTGTACGAGTACTGGTACAGCTAACGGGAGTCAGATAAGTTATGACCTACGGGTCACTGAATCCAGCAGGACCTTTTGCTGGACTTTAGGTTCAGGGTTATCATTATGGGCTCTGATAGCCCCTAGCCTGACCTGTCACCGATCGGAACTATGACCCCGCTAGTAGCTAGGGTGACTGTACAGACGTACTGTACAGTCACTGTCATCATTTCGTATTATCCGGGTTTCCGAGGTGCATGATAAAAGCACTCGGCCGGACTGTTTATGGAGCTTAGCCTGTTTGTTTTCACCGAGCGGAACACCCGTTCTCGCAGGTTATAGGCGTCACCACTTTCCCGGTAGTTCTGATGGCACAACGCCTAGCTGTTGCCATGATTGGCTAAGTTTTGACACAGAGATGGGGTGGGCGCCCCCTTAGGCAGTAGTTGACCTTTCCGCGGTATGGCCTCTCCTTGAGGTGGAGATCGGTTTGGAACATTTTTCGGCAGCAGTATCGTCGCTCGCTATGGCTTATTTTTACGTTTCACCTGGCCAGTGGAGAGGGCATTCCGCGTATTGTGGGTCGCAACCACTTTTAGCCAATCGGCTCACGACCTGTTTGATGTTGTTCTTATTACTGAGACTTCTGCAGGATTTGGCCGCTGCGTCTGATTTATCTACTGTCGCCACTCCAGCCCACGTATCCCATCTCGCCGTCATTCTTACTATGGAGACACCACAGGGTCCACGCACTCGCGCTAGGGCGCGCAAGTTAGCTACTATTTTCGATGATGTTGGGGCGTTGAATGCAGCGACCCCGACCACTCCGCATTTGGCCGTTTCTGCATCGGAAGCGTCGGCAGCAGCTGCCACGCTCGTGCAGCGTCTGCGCAGGGACTCGTTCGATGTACAGATTTCCAAAACCACGGCGACAAAAGTGCTGGGCGACAAAACCGCAAAATTCCGTGGGGACGAGGCATCAGCTTCGGATATTTTTTCTCAATTGGTGTCCGAGCTTCGGCAGCTCTTCACACTGCAGTCGCCGGCATTTGCACCCTTGTTTGACCTGGCTGCTGTTGATACCCCTGTGCTGCCTGCTGTCAATGAACTTTTGTATTCTGTGCTGCTGCTGCTGACTGCGCCAGGGTCTCCTGCACGTAATTGGGTAGAGGCTTCTGGTGCGGATGTTCCTGCTGATGGCAAGCGCGCCGCCCTCGAGGTGGTGCGTATGCTTGCAGACGCATCGGCCCCGTTCGATGCGTTTGCAGAGCTGCTTGCTGTAAGGATTTCTGATGAGAGGGACCCTGACTCTGACATTCGTCTGTTTAACAGCTGCCTTCGGGATGCACAGCGTTTGCAGACGCTGCCCGAGGACGCTGTTAAACGGCAATTCCTCTCTGCTTTGTCTGGGCTGGCTTACGCCACGCTGGTTGACTCGTTTGCTCGAGCTGACCAGCGTGCGGCTGTGAGTCTGCTCACCCTGCAGGCGCGTGTCCGCGAGCAGCACCGCTGCGGGCGGCTCTCGGGCAAGCGCACTGCAGGGCGCCCTATTTCTGTGGCATCTTGTACCGCTGACACTGACCTGGCTTCGGCCATTGCGTCGCTCAGTGCTCAGTTGGTCAAGTTGCAGCGGGATGTGGATTCCCTCAAGAGGGGTGGCTCCAAGCCGCCTACTGGGAAACACACTCCTCGGAAATTCCACCGACCTGGCGTGCAGCCGCTTGCTCATTCCGCCTCTTCGGAGGTGGCTTTTGACAAGCGGTCTAGCACCTTTGTCCCATCGTGCAAGCACGAGAAGTGCCGTGCCGTTGGGTCGAAGCATTGGCTCAGTGAGTGTCCTCACAAGGACACTCACCCGTTGTCGGCATCCTACTGCCAAGCCGTCGAGTCATACGACTCCGATGTGCTTGCCCTTCCTTTCCATCGGTACTATGACGCTGGAGATGAGGGGTCCATGGAGCACTTATGTGCTCTCGTGGGGCAACCTGAAATCTGTGAGCTGTCTGCGCATTCCTTTGCTCCAGAGCCTACGGCTCTGCAGCAGTTCAAGGATGCTGCTGCCTCTGCTGAGTCTGTACCCGATGAACATCTTTCCCTGGGTCGTGTTGCATTTTCTGCGGTCAGCGGTCCGCTTGCTGGTGGTGTCGCTGAGCCGGCCACTGACAAGCAACTGCTGCCGCGGGCCTCTGCACCTGTGCATGATGAGCCGGTTGACCTGCATGAGGTTGGCCGTGCCACCTTTGATGTGCCGCCGTCTGCCTCTCTGTCTCTCGGCCGCATGGCTCCTACTGACATTTCTTTCAAGACATTCAACACTGTCCACCCTGACTGGTTTGACATTGACCCTGAGCCTGTCGAGATCTGTGGCTCCGATGATGATGGGGAGGGCTCCGACTACCCTCCTGGTGTCTGCCTGCCTGAGATTGAGGGGGGTGCACCGCTGGCGGCTGCAGCATTCCGGCGGTTCGGGGTCCCCAGGGGCTCCAAGCCGTTTGGGTTCAATGAATTTGCACTCAGCCTTTTTATGGTGGCTACGTTTCTGTTCAGTGCTTCGGCGATGCCGACCCTCGTGGTCGGCGGTGGTGTCAGGGCCCTGGTAGAGCCCGGAGCCACTTACGGATATTGTTCTGGTCATCCCGAGGCTGCGGTGCGTGGATTTCTTTTACCCGCCTGATATTACTGCTGGTTCGCCATTACCGCCGCGGGATGTGCCACAGTACTTTTCTCAATCGACCTCGGTTGCTTACCCGCTTGGGGATCCTGCCGTTCTACTCTGGGATCCACCTGACCCGCTTGGGTCTGGTGGTGCTATTCAATCGTCTGCTTCGGCTTCTTCAAGCATTCTTGCTCTCTCGCCTTGCCCACTTGGGTCTGGTGGTGTCAATATTTATGATATCTCTTCTCAACTGACTTCGGATACTTTTCTCGCTTGGAATCCGTCTGCTGAACTCGGCTCTGCCGACCAGCTTTGCAATGGCTAGAGTTTGCTTATTCCATATCCTGGAGGAGGTGTGATTAGCCTTAGCCGCAGTAGTGGGTTGTGCCGGGACAAGTCCCCGGGCACCCAGCTAGGAATATATCTGTTTCCAGTGAAGTTAAGTAGCTGTTTGTTCTTGTTTACTTTGCTCCGCTTGCCTAGCCCTATTAGCTACGGTCACAGCTCCGGGTGGTGTGCTGGACTTTAGGTTCAGGGTTATTATTATGGGCCCTGATAGCCCCTAGCCTGACCTGCCACTGATCGGAACTATGACCCCGCTAGTAGCTAGGGTGACTGTACAGACGTACTGTACAGTCACTGTCATCATTTCGTATTATCCGGGTTTCCGAGGTGCATGATAAAAGCACTCGGCCGGACTGTTTATGGAGCTTAGCCTGTTTGTTTTCACCGAGCGGAACACCCGTTCTCGCACCTTTTTAAGTCCATCTAGTGGCGGATCCCCGCGTGGGCGATGGCTAAGCAACAATTGCATGTCTAGGCTTGCTAGGTCACAACACAAAACTGCCGATGTCTGTTCTAATTCTTGGCGGGGATGAATTTCTGCGGCGGTGGTGCCCTCGATGGTGGAGGGTGTCGAGTGCCACCAAGGTGATGGTCAACCAATCCCTGTACGGTGCCAGAGCCAAAAGCGGCCAGGCACCACTATAGCGAATGCGTCGATGGAGAGGGGTAGGGAGGTGGAAAGTGAAAATTGCGGAGAGGGGACGCGATTGAGTGCATGGGAAGAAATGCAAAAGGGACGATGGCGAGGGGCGAAGTGAGTGCGATAGCACCACCAGACACCACCCGATGGTGACTAGGGGGCGTGTAAGGCGAAGGCGAGGGAAGCAGAGAGACGAAGTCGTGGAAGTCAGAGAGCTTGTCGTCGACGACGGAAATGTTGGTGTCGAGGTTGATGTTTGGTGCGCAAGCACCACCAGCCAGGCACCACCAGAGTGTTGCCAGAGGTAAAATGTCGTTGTCGAAGTAAGTTCAGCGTAGAATGCAACGCTACCATGCGGGCACGCTGACGCAAAGAAGCTATGTCTAAGTAGTCGCGTTTGCGGTGACGATTAGTCGCGCGATTAGTCGCATTTTGGGTCGTTCACGATTAGTCGCGACTAACGTTTAGACCTTACTGGAATATCCCGGTTCAAGATACCAGACAGTCAGTGAACCAATATAGATAAACTCGTATAAGAAATAAACCCTAAGCTAGATATACCCGGAACGGTCACGGAGTCGGAACGGTCTCGAGTCTAGCTACCTGTGACACTCGGTGTGTCACAGCACAGGCTTACGGTTCAGTCACGGTCCAGTGTTGGCTACCTATGAATCTGCTATAGGGGCCTGCACCGGGACTCCCGGTCAGGGCTGCCTATACAGATTTCAGCACACCACCCCAACACTGTGGGTGGTGACTGACAGGTAAGTCAGAGAAGTTAAGATAAGTTAGGGTAGGAGCTAGGGTGACAAACCTAACTGCTAATCCAACTGTGCTATTCTGATACACAAATTGAAACCCTCTAGCCGGCACAAGAGCAGAAACATACAGGCACTCAGGTCCTGCTAAACTACTGAAAAGCACTGCGGCAGCAAACCAGATTGAAGATTGTAGACGTCAAAGTAAAGCATAAACCAAATTGAAGACCATGTTGAGGTCAAAGCACATCTCAGCACACCACCAGAGTGGTGCACTGCCAGAGCCAGAAGGAAAGCTACTCGGGGTCAAAGTCCAGAGGTGCACCGTCACCACAATGCCCACGGTAGTAGCTTGCAGCACCGCTCTCCAGTGGGTCAGGCGGCCGGTGAACCACCGTCGCAGCACCCAGGGAGTGCAGTACTGCATCCAGAGTGACGGGGTCCAGCTCGGATATACCGGGGTAGATGCATAAGTCTCCCCTGCACAGCACAGGCTGCGGTGGAGCCCGACCCGATACCTGCACAGAGTCGATGTCATTGGCCGCCGTGTAGGCGGCAGCTCCCACTCCCATGATCGAGATCAAAAGAAAGAGAGAGACAAAGTAATGAAATCCCCACGGGCCCGCGTGTGCGGGGAAGCCCCATGGCGGCTTGCCACATCCGTAGGTGCGGGAAGCACCACCAGATTGAGGCACGTGGGTCGCGGACTCCGACGCATGATTTGCCGAAATGGCCGGAGTCCGCGGCTTCACGATGAAGCTGCCGTCGGCGAGGTCCTCGTAATCGTCCGTGTCGTAACCCGTGAGATCAACCTGCCCGATGGCGGCGTGGTTGACGGTCTGAACGAACCCCGCGAACTCACCGTCCGCGTCCGCTGTGGTGGTTACCCGCGCCGATTGCAGTGGCGCGGGTTTCACATCCTTTCCCCTGCGAGACAGGCATAGCAGGGGCCGGCACGGCGGATGCCGATGCCGCCGCACCACCTGCCGGAACCTGCTCCTCCGGCGTGGTCCCCGCTGCGGCGGGTCCGCACACCAGAGCCGAAGCCTGCTGCTCGATGCCGTCAGGAGGCGGGAAAGATGCGTGCGTGAAGTGCACCTGGTGATTGGCCGCGGAGTGAACCTCCGCGGCAAGATCGTCGAGCCGTCGGAGAATGTCGTCCCCTACGGGCTCGTCGGAAGCCGACTGCTGCTCCACCGCGAAGCCGTAGGCGGACACGTCGATGCCGCCCACCGCTCCCGCACAAAGCACCGCAGGCGGCCCGTACGCGGCGGCCGCACGAGCAAAGGACTCCGCGCCATCGTCCGCTGCCTGCTGCTGGAAGAGTGCGCACATGGCAAGCGCATGCACCCCCTCCGCGTCCTCCTCGTCGATAGGGATGCAGAATGCCGCAGCGGAGGTGGGCGGGTGTTGGCGCCCGCCCAACGGGCAGTCGCGGTAGAAGTGGTAGCTCTCAATTTTGCCCGCCTTCTTGCACCTGCCGCAGAACGGCTTCGCTCGCTGGTCGTCCCGGTCGAATCCCACGGGCGGCACCTTGTGCTGCGAGCCCCATACGGTAGCTCCTCGGCTGCTGCGCACGCTGCTGCTGCTGTTGCCGCTGCTTGTCCCGCTGTTGCCGCACCACCGGAGCGCCCTCCCCGTGCTGCCGCTGTATGTACCAGCTCCTTCAGCTCCGTGATCTTCACGAGGAGGGCGTCGTACTCGCTGCTGGAGAGGTGTGCGGAGATGCCGTCCGCGCCAGAAGCTGCTTTCCCCGTGTCAGTCTGAGCCCAAGCATGGTAGATCTCTACCACCATGGAGCGGAGTGAGGCCAACGGTACATGGGCCAAGTCAGCAGCTATGGGGTAGCGCACCTTAACCGCAGCGTAGAACGCCGGGTCAAGCCTGGTGTACAGGCTCAGCTTACGCGTAGCCTCCGTAGGTGTCCAGTCGGAGGCCCTGTTGTCCCGCACCAAACGTTGCTCCCGCGCCAAAATCGGCTGCGGGTCTACGTTTGCGGGGTAACGTAAGGCCGCATGCTCCTCCTGCTGCGACTCTCGCAGCGCCACCGGTACGCAGCCCTTGATGATGTCGACCAAAGCCCGCCGGCCATCTCGGTCAGAGGAAGCATCCGTACCCGTGAGCCAGACATACGCGTTGCTGTGTTTCTCCACCACGAGAGCCAGCACGTCGTACAGAAGGCCATTCACCCGGCTCACAACCGGGGTAAGGGGGTCGTCGAGAGCAAAGGACTTCAGCTCCAGCCCAGCTGACTTGAACTCCGTACGTAGCTGCACCACCAGGTCGGACAGAAGGCCAGCGTCGTCCGTACCGCGGAAATGGTATTTCTTGTCACCAAGAACGTCCTCGCGGACGCTCTTGGCCCAGGCACGATGAAGACGTGCCTTATAGATCTCGTCGGTGAGCTTCGCCTGCTCCTGCAAGTAACGCCTAACGGCCACGTCGGCGTCCTCGTTCGAAGCAGGGTTGGGGGTCGGAACAGTCGGTGTCTGCACCGTCGGGCTGTTCCGAACCCCGTCGATAAGCCTCAGCGAGGCATCAATGTCGCTGTCCCTCGTGAGGGACTTCTTTGCTCTGGTGGTAACACCCATAACTCTGAAAGCCTGATGGGAGGTGGTACGCCGGGGCGCGTTCGGGTAATGACGTGGGGAAGATGCGACGCCACAGTTACGGAAGGAGCGGTAGAGCCATGCAAGCGAGGGGCACTGGAAGACGTCGTCGAGGTCGAAGGTGCTCGAGCCACCAGCCCAAGAATCGGTAGTAAGCGGGATCCGGGCAAGCGTAATACCGTAAATGAACATTGCGTCGACTAGGAGGCCCGATCCAGGTCGAACCCCCATAGCTGCGGCTCAAAGACGCTCACCGCAAACAGCTCATCTTAAAATTCCCGTGAGTCCCCAAACGCGCCGTCGCGCACCACCTCTCCAAGCGGCTGCTTTAGCCAATCATGGCCAAACTAGCTGTGGAATATAGCGTGGAATGGGTCCACGACCTACTGGAATATCCCGGTTCAAGATTTCAGACAGTCAGTGAACCAATATAGATAAACTCGTATAAGAAATAAACCCTAAGCTAGATATACCCGGAACGGTCACGGAGTCGGAACGGTCTCGAGTCTAGCTACCTGTGACACTCGGTGTGTCACATCACAGGCTTACGGTTCAGTCACGGTCCAGTGTTGGCTACCTAGGAATCTGCTATAGGGGCCTGCACCGGGACTCCCGGTCAGTCAGGGCTGCCTATACAGATTTCAGCAGACCTTAACACGGTGGGAGCATCTAACCGCTCCCGAGACATGCTTAGACACCGCTTATCCTTTCTGTGAGCTCGGTATCCGTAATTTATTCGTATCACCCATATCGATGTGCATATATACCTACACGAAGCACATTATATTATTACAGAGGCATTACAGAGTCTATTACAGAGGCATTGCAGAGTCTATTACAAAGGCATTGCAGAGTCTATTACAGAGGCATTGCAGAGTCTGTTACAGAGGCAGCAAACGAGATGGAATAATAGTATAACACTATTGTTGCTTGCTTTTTAGATGATGAACTCCCATGCTGTCATCCGCCATCAAAACGACATTTTAATTCGGCTTAATTTGGCGTGAAATACCCCCAAATTAAGCCGAACCGGCCCCCCTATGATAAGTTTCATTTCATATTCCAACCAACAACTGTGCAAGCCGACGCATGTTGCATATGAACACCCGCATCCAACGAATCAAATAACGAATATGTATTGTCGCATCACGACGGGTCAAAACAAACGAGACAACATGGGAGTTAATTGTATCGATATCGTGTAAAATTACGGTAAGCGATTAAGAGTAAGGAGCTGCACTGGTCCCGACAGTTCCTGGAGGTTTCAGCGAAGACCCCTCCACACCTGACTGACGGATCGATCACAAACCACCACAAGAACTTGGTGTCATCAGCGCGGTTGGATCATGTGAGCACAGGTCTGGCCGGGGTTGCAGCTGCCATGATGGTCGGTGAAGTATGAAGTGAGATGTTGAGAACTGATGTGTCCCTGTCGTGTACATCGTTCACTTCGTTCGGCTGTGGCATTCGTGTTATGTGACGCTCCGAACCTCCGATGCCGCGATAACTCATCGGTCGCGACTAAATCGCCTTAATAACACGGTGGGGTCCCGAGCCACGATTAGTCGCGCGATTAGTCGCATTTCGGGTTGTCCGCGATTAGTCGCGACGAGCGACTACTCAGACACAGCAAAGAAGCCATGGCCACTAAAACCGTAAAATCTGAAGGGGAAGAAGTTTGGGTTGATATTTTTGCCACAAATACCGTTTACCGAGGTTTCAAATTTTTGTGTATCCATAGTTTCGCAGGGTAAAAATTAAAATTCCAACTTTTTAAAAACTTGAATTCTGGTTTTTCACCCTGTGATTTTTTCAATTCCCCAATTCCCCAATCCCCCAATCCCCCAATCTATGAATGTCCCCTCTGAAGTATGATTTTCGGGTACCTTAACTTGCAGATGCACATCATCAACCGACCAAACGGAGTGAGACGGTAAAATGGATAAGAATATACAAAATCTGGAGCGTGTAAGTTGGAGTATACAAACCCCATCCTTGCTGTATACTTCTGAAAGTGAGGGTTTTGAAAATTGTGGCGTCCCGCATTTCAATGCGCACCGAGGTAACGATTTGCCCGCCAGATATCTGCTGTCTCACGATGGGGCGACCCTTTGGCCGACCTGCAAAACATGCGACGCATTGGATTTCCCAAAAGGATAGAAACTGCAGGTAGTCCCCATAGGACCAAGCACTCATGGAATTCCGTTCTGCTGGATGCCGCGTATCCCCCGGGTACTTAAACAAAGGTCGGCATCTTGCATATGGCTGTCCTAATATATGACCCCTTGCAAAACGACAGAAAAACTTATGCCGTGCGTAATCAGCTTTCCGACAAGTTTGGGGGGCTTTGCAGTAATTCGCAAGATAGCAGCCGGTACACGTTGCAAGTTGTGAACGATCTTGAAGCCCGCAGTGCAGGCAAACTGGGTACAAAAATTTCATCCGTAAAGGCAGATTATCATGCACGCTTGCGTCATACATTTGAAATTGTATCTTATGGTCCTCTTGCATCGATTTCTTGAGCGCTAGTTCTGAGGGCGAGGACTCTTCAGGGAACCATAGTAACCAAACGTTTTTATCTGGATTTTCCTTCCGCAAAGTAGCATGTATTGTCATTGGAATTGATTGAACTGAGATGGATGGGAATAAAGGTGCGTCGATGAAGTGTCGAGCGGGGAAATGATTTTGGAAGAGAGGGGAATAGGTTTCATACCTCAATGGTCGTCGTGGTACCGCTCAACTTCATTTAACCAATATAATCAGGCAATCACAATCAAAGCGGAGGCATGTCACCCGCCCCATAAAGAACATCGGTTCCACAACAACATATGTCGCCCATACCTTTGGAGAATATACTTTATTTACAATTGTCATATCAAGATATACCATACGTGTTTCATCAGCGTACTTCTGCACCGAGACAATAGGTTATTAAGACTATCAACAAATATTGACCTAGGTGCTGGCACCATGTCCTACCAGGGAAATCATCATTGCCTAGCGAGCTTTACCGTTTACGTCTCTTGGCCTGATGATCGGATTCCGACTTTCCGCCTTGTGCCGCTTGCCGCTTAGGTATAGGCCCCGCCGCGGCGGCTGCAGCGGCCTTGGCGGCCTTGTCGGCCTCGGCCTTCTCTTTCTTGGCGGCCTCGGCCTTCTGTTTCTTGGCGGCCTTCTCGGCATCCGCCTGTTGCTTGGCGGCCTTCTCGGCATCTGCCTTCTCTTTCTTGGCGGCCTTGACGGCCTCGGCCTGCTGCTGCTTGGCGGCCTTGTCGGCCTCGGCGGCCTCGGCCTGCTGTCTCTTGGCGGCCTTCTCGGCCTCGACCTCCTGCTGCTTGGCGGCCTTGGCGGCCTCGGCCTCCTGCTGCTTGGCGGCCTTTTCCGTTTCCCTCATTTCGACCGCCGTCTTCTTCTCCCGCTCCTTCTCGACTTTCTCTTGCTCTTTACGATGTGCCTCTCTCTGCCTTTTCACCTCGTCGTATTCCTGCTTGCTCAACACTTCGTCGGCCAAAGAATGAAATCCATCAGGAAACCTAATGCGCTCTTTCGCTGAGTCGACTATACCTTGCTCCCTGCATCCAAGACACCAGCACTTGTTAAAGTCGATATACAATGAATTTTTTCAAAAAAATGGATGTAGACATGAATGCTTACCTATCGAAAGCGACGGAACCCAATCCCAACATGTTGGCGGCTACCGAAGTGGTCCCGGAACCGCAGCACGCATCCAAGATGAAGTGATGTTCGTGATGAAGAGGTAACACCCCCTCGTACGTAGATTTCCCCCTCGCTTCCTCCTCTATCTAACTCAGGACCTCGCATATGGATATTGACGAGGTCGTGGATGAGCTTCAGCGGCTTCTGGTGTTTGTTAATTCTTTTTTCCTCGGAGTTATTGGCGAATTTCGACGAGTGTACAGGGGCATATTCCCAGGTGTTTGTTCGGCAAGAAGCCACGAACTGCTTATCGACGACATCACTATCCGCATTCTCCTCCTCACCGAGAACTCTAATCAAGTTCTTCATCCAGGGAAGCCTTTTATGAACGGCTGGGTGGGTTTCGTCTGCGAGAGCAATCAGCGCTGCTTAGTCAGATTGCCCATGCTTAGACGCCAAAAGGCAATCACAGAATTGTACGTAACTTAACATCTACGGACCTGTAGGTGTTGCTTCCTTGACGTAGTAACACAAGACAAAGCACTCCATACGGTTGGCGTAGTTCCGTGGCGCAACGCCGGATTCCAAGGTCATCATGTTCGATCTGCTCAAAGGTTTCACCCAGAACATCTTTTCGGCGTTCCTGTGGCAAAACTGCTTGGCGGCTTCGAAGAACTCGTGGTGTTGTTGGAAGCCACAGAAACACCCCCCTACCCAATCATCACACGTGGTCAAATTGTTGAAGTTGTGTAGGAATTGCTTGAACTCTCCTGCTAAGAGAGGTTTCGGGATCCATTTCTTGTTCGAGTCCAGAGCATACTCGCAATCCATAATGAAACCGGTAAATGGAAGCCTGGGAAGAGTCGTGAAGGATTCAGGTGATGCGGGCTCCAGCAAGAAAGTCCTTCTTGAAAACCAGTTGCGGAATCTTGTGAGTGTAGAAGTAGTCATCATCGTCGACTTGCTGGCCCTCAGGAACGTTTGACAATATTCGATAACTCACACCTGTGTGCAATGTAAACGATTAGTAATTACATAGCTACGGTGCACAAATGGAATATAAAACCGAGATACGCACCTGGAAGATCCTTTAGGAGGTTTTCCGCAGTCGATGCTGTCGTCGACCCGATTTTCAGCAACACAGCGCTCTCGATATTATTCCAGTAGAACTTTATATCCTTCGGGATGTTTTTGATCAGTTTCTCTATCTTCTCCTCGTGCCGCTGTTTTTCTTTTGCAGGCCGTTGTTCAAATTGAAATTTCCGGTTCTCCTTCTCGTTCTTGCAGGAGACCTTCGGGGGCACCACTCCCGCCTGCGTGTTTTTATGATGTTTGCAACATCTTATCAGTTCGTTCTGACATTTTAGCGTTCGCGGTGTGCAGGTATTTCAGTTTTACTTTTATCGCTGGCGAAATGCATGTTGCGGTGCCCAGCAACCTGCTTATCTTTTAGATTTTAGAAGTCAATCGTCTACAGGATTTGTTTTGTTCATACCTGACTTCACATTCGAAATAGTATGCACTGCACATTTATTGTAAAGATGTATAAGCATAGTTATGTAATGAATGTAGAGTAGACAATCGAGCATGCTTTGCTAACGTGAGCACGTTCTCCTACCAATTGTTAGTTAGTTTGCATATGTTTCTTCCGTAAACTGTAATATTATGTTTATAGTCCATAATCTTCTGTACAATTTCCGTAAATATTCTGTCCGCAAATATCAGTCTTCTTTGTGTCGCTGCGACAATAATGAGTCCCCTACTCCCTGTTTGTCGCACGGCGACAATAATGAGTACCCTACTCCCTTTTGTCGTCCCAGAATATAATTGCTGTGTCGCATGGTGCGACAAAAATAATATGTCATGCGACAAAAATGAAGTGCTACCTTCCAGCATTCTGTACTGCAGAGCCTCTCTCCGCACTCCATGCATCCTCGTTGGATGCCTGAAACCTTTCTGCACACACTGCACCGGCCCCGAGGCAACTTCGTTGTGGGAGGGTGGTTTCGCGCCAGCACAAAGCCTATTTTGCGGGACCTCTTATTCGCTCTTTGCTCCACACGACGTATAGTTCCTGTTTTTTCGATCGCCCACTCGCAAAGAGAAATCACGTCATCATGAAAAGTGCGCTTGTTAGTCCCATACGCCTGAGGGTTCAACAGCGTGCAGATACGGTGGGCGGTGTAAACCGCCGTCTCGAAATGCCAGAAGTAATTTATGAGGTGTGGGCGGCGTGTCCGATGTTTGATACGAATCATCGACTCAAGGAAATCCGCCATATCCACACCTCCCATGCCTGAGTCATAGTCCAACTTGACTTGAGGCAAGAATATACTCAAGTACTTCCTGCTGTTACTGTCCCACCTGTCTTTTTGCGACCTGGGTTCCCATCAGGTGAGCCATGTTTGGAACTCAAGAACCTTACCATCTTGTTGTCACCATATTCTGTGTAAACGTATGTGCGTCCTTGATGAATGCTGGTGGCCCAACGGTACTCGCCTGTGTCCAAAATCCCGGAATACGGTTAGGCCACACACGCACGAACAAACAAAAAACAATAACAAAAGAATACGCACCTCTTTGATAGGAAGCATCCCACGCGAGGTTAGGGAGGGAGTCATTCTTCCGATGAGTCCCCACTGCCACAGCACTGAATAGAGTACTCAACAAATGAAATAGAAAGATCGCCGCGAACAAGTTATCCATATAGACCACTTAGACTTCAAGTATACTCATTGGTTGAGTATGTATAAAGTTCACATGCCCTCAACATAGCTATATCCAACGGCATATATGTATTTCCGCCAAGAAACCCTATGTGGTAGTCGTGGATTTGATGAGATAGCTCATCACGTCGCAGTTTAGGGGTTAACGGTGAGTGATTACTGTATTACGTTCTCTCTCGTCGTGGTTCGTTTCGGTGCTTAACGAAAACGACACAATGACAGTGAGTGAAACCGAGGAAACGAAACACAGGTAACAGGAACATATGCGCGGCATATGCTCAAGCAAGCAAATGCAGTGCAGCAGTATGCACTCCATGTGGTGGACGAAGAAGAAGTGGAAGAAGTCACTTTGAAGGATTCATCCGGGGGTTTTTAATGCGAAAATACTTGTTATAATTACATCGATCGGTCCACTTCAGCATATTGGACGCAGAGCAAAAGGGTGTGTAAATATAATATAAATGGTACAGAGTGTATTTTCTGAATCAGATGACAAGATTCGCGACCAGTCGTATAATCAATGCAAGCGGCATTTTTCGTACAGCAATACAGTGAATGTGTCATGCACCACGTTAACGTTACCCGTGATGTATCCAAACTAATTATGGAAGACACACGAGTACGCTGACTGGCAGGAGGTGTCACGTTTACGGTATTATCATAAATTACGGGAATGCTATCCAATCGGTGGAGATCGTGTATAAAGCGGAATTTGATGCTGCACGTTGGACGGCACATGATCCTTGCTTGAGTCACCGTAGTAAATATTCGCAGATTGTGGATATCCACATCAGGATACGGCGCACGCACGAGACACGGGAAATTTACAAAACATGAAATCTGAGCAATTTATACACAAATCATATAAATCATGAAGACTTGATGAATTGCGTCGTCTGCTGACGAACTCTCGCAAGCGTATTTTAGCCACATAAATACAGGGGGCACACGATGCGGGGTGACGACACAGAGCAGTAGTCCTTTGGTGAATGGTGTGACATGGCACCGACTCAGAACTGACGAGAGACGAATGTGTGTCGTCCTTGATGCGGAATTCGATCGAAGATGAAATCAATGAAAGTTGGACGCGCGGAGGTTTCATGCGGCATGTTTACGAGAGAGGGAGTATGTACATACTACATGCAGAAAACATTTAAATTCCCATGCACTGTCACAGATGTGTTTTGAACATGCCCGATACCGTACGTTTGCCCACGGAGTAGTCAAATTCTTGGCCAGAGTTACCCAGAATACACAGTGCAGACTTACGTACGGTGTGTTGAGGGACGGCTCGGAAAACAAATGAAACTCGGTGGTAGAAAAATAAATTGCTACATTTGGAGAGTCTGCGCCTAGGATCGCCATCAGTGAACTCTGCAGTGAAAAGGCGTTTTCAACTCGCCCAACGGTAGTCTGCCTTGTCTTTTTGCGCGCATGGTGAGAGAAAATAGGAAATGATCTTGCGAGGTCAAGAAACTTTAAGGTTGCTGGGCAAGAGATGGTAGGACTTTCAATTTTGTCTAAGGGGCATAGGTTCGGCAAAGACTATCGGCTTTCGGCACCCGTGATGTTTCTAAGGGGCATACGTAGGTTCGGCATTTACTATATGTTTTTCAGAGCTTGTATTTTGTTTGGAAGCTGAAAATTCATAGGTTGATGGGCACTTGCGAACGTATTGAAAGTAGCCTAGGCGAAGTACTACCCACTGGCGGTGGGCGCTTTTAGGCCCTAAAAGCGCCCGGATTGGAAAAAGCAGTATAAAGTAGCAAGGCACACGCACACGTCAATACAATCGTTCTCCCTTGGTTCAATTTAAGCGTAAAATCTGTCGGGTTACGCCCCTAACCGTGTATGTGACGAGTGGCATTAGCTCAAGAGCTCATAGCTCATAGAGCGCCAGATCGAAAGGTGTGGAGGTCTCGGTTTGAATCTGAGATGCCACACGCTCAAGGTGCGTTTTCTCCACAGTTTATCTGCAGTGTGCAAGCCTCCTAGTGTAGTCATAGTTTCCACATTAGCCATATTAGCCATATTAACCATATTTTCAACACTTTTTAGGGTGCTGCTTTCGGAGCACTTCTTCCAGAACAGGCATGCTCCGATGTTTTATGATCGGTCCGCCCTTTTATCTATGACAAGGGGCCGGGTTTTCCCGGACCTTTGATAATGTGGCAATATGCTATGAGAGAGGGATAATATGGCACGCCTCCAGTCTCGTATTGTGCAGGCATGCACCGATGTTTTGCGATCGGTCCGCCTTTTTATCTATGAGAAGGGGCCGGATTTTTTCGTACCTTTGATAACGTAATATAACATTTACGCTGAGAATAATGATAATGTCACGAGTCCGCTGTAATCCTGCAAGCAGGCAACTGTAGAACAGAGGGAGCTGAAATCACCCTCATAGCGCGCCCCGAAGGGCTCATCTAGGTCAGATCAACCTAGGAAACCGCGGCAAGGCAAAACTACGCGCAGAGCGCTAAAAAGGTCGTGCCGGCGGAGAAGCAGCAGAGGAGGTGGAAGTGAAGCGAGGCTGCATCTGGTAGGAGAAAAAGAGGGCGGAAAGGAGGCGGAGGAAGGGCGGTGGTGGAAGGTCGGGGA
>LGRX02008515.1:22343-38555 GCA_001247695.2 Cymbomonas tetramitiformis
GATAACGTGGCAATATGTTGTGTGGGTGTTTGCGAGTCTTGTGTGTAGTCTTGGTCTTGCACCTGTCTTGCACCTGGGAAATCTAGGCATCCTCACTCGCATGAAGTTTAGAATGGTGGTGTAAAAAAGCTTCGTCGGAGCACTTCGGATCCTGCAGATCGACGCGCCCTTCGTTCGCGAGGCGGAGCACTCTCGAGGAGATGAAGACGCGCCTTCGATACTGCAGCTGTTTACACTTGTCACGGCACGTCCATAAGTCCGTAAGTCCAAAGGCTTCGTCGGAGCACTTCGGATCCTGCAGATCGACGCGCCCTTCGTTCGCGAAGAGTAGCACTCTCGAGGAGATGAAGACGCGCCTTCGTAATGCTGGAAGACAGTAGAGTTCGCATACTCTCATAGATGTTTATCACGGGCTTAATGACAGGGCTGGTGTGTTTCTAGTAAGGAGAATTTGCTTTAGCCTCTCAATTTTAGCTTCACACCGTTAATGTGTTATTGTGTCCGCAGGAGGT
Source organism: Cymbomonas tetramitiformis (assembly GCA_001247695.2). Taxonomy (NCBI): domain Eukaryota; kingdom Viridiplantae; phylum Chlorophyta; class Pyramimonadophyceae; order Pyramimonadales; family Pyramimonadaceae; genus Cymbomonas; species Cymbomonas tetramitiformis. The sequence goes on from LGRX02008515.1 coordinate 22,856, forward strand.
ATCACGTTGTCGGTGGTGGCTGGGAGGGCCCGGGAGGGCCCTTCCAGCCACCAGGCAGAGGGCGCAACGTTCTTCAGTTATGCGCTCCGTGAGAGTAAAGTTGTGTTATGGGAGCAGGTATTTCCTTGTTCGCGCCAAACCCCAAGTGTGCATATGCCATCCTGAGCAATATCTGTGCTACTTAAAATAATACAAAGAAGCGGAATCAAAGCCCGCGTTGTGAAAAGAAAACACGTGCATAAATAATGGTTAGGAATACAAGCGGAATCATACCCCGCTAGGGAAGATACCAATGGGCATAGTGAAAGTAATGTGTAGATGGGGCATGCACTTCTCGCGGCGACACCCCATAGGATTTCAGCCGAAATAGCATCCGAACGCGTGCGAATCATGGAAAATGGATCGGACTATCGTTTTCCTCGACATCGAATTGTGTTTAGGCACATATATATAATTATATCGTAGTTTTTATGTTATATATATCAATATTGAAATTAATTTCTCACTTGTCGTCAAATCATAGGGTTATTTATTTGTTCGTAAAAATCGACATGTTCAGTCGATGGGGCTGCAAATGCGCGCACTACATGAGGTGATATATGGGAACAATTTGACATATCCAACGCAGCGTTCCGATCATTTTGGACTTGAAACTGAAATTAATTTCTCACTTGTCGCCAAAGCATAGGGTTATTTTTTTGTTCGTGAAAATCGACATGCTCGGCCGATGGGGCTGCAAATGCGCGCACTACATGAGGTGATATATGGGAACATTTTGACATATCGCTCGGGCGCGCTCAACCGGATTTGGATCGCCCGGATTCAAATCCCACATTTTCCGCGACAAATGTGACATTCAATCCCACGCAGAACTCCTCAAAGTTTCGAGAACCTGGGCCGAAACGTATGCCACGTCAGTATCCACGCATGCAATTATGATGGAATATTTTGCATAAAAAGCATTTTCCGAACCAATGCTCACGCCGCGATTGGCATGACCTGGCAGTTGAAATCTGGCAATCTGTCTTCAATTTGAAATCAATTTTATTACAATTATTGTTCCTGTAAATTCACAATATCGCGAATTTTTATTTCTTTAAAACGCACGAAGTCGGGGTCGCGGTGTCAAGTCCGGGGGGTCCACTCCGAATGCTGTCCGCGTGACAATGAGCATCGCACATGCCGAACCGAGACTGTGGCGTATATTACAAAACATTGTCGTTCTGTACAGTTTTTGTCGGTTTGTACAGTGCTTAACAGTGGTGGCTTATGTTTTTTTCCAGCCACGCACTCGAAAGGTTCTGAATTTTGGACAGAATAAACCGACGTATCAACGAATAAATATGCCGAAAAGACAGTGCACCCACGATGAAAGTACATTTGACCGAGGTTTATGCACCGTGTGTCGTTCTGAGCAATCTCAGACGCGAGCGAAACAACGCGCTCGCATCCCAGATCGCAATACGTACACGAGGAGTGCACGTAGCTTTCATTTGCGTCTGCAAGAGACGTACTTGCCCGATGTTTCCATCGAGACAAATTGGACAGAGTCTATTTTTAATGACGTTTTCGAAGACAGCGGGCGACTGAGCAGAGGAGTTGTGGAAGCGGAACACGTTCGCCAACTGCTCACCAAGTTCAATGTCACGAACTTCAAAGACTCGAAGAAGATTAAAAGTAGGGTGATAGTTGACTTATTTGCAGCGGGTTCTGGAATTATGGGACACGTGAAAAATATCCTACAGACAGATTTTCAAGAAAAGTGTACTCTTATGTCGGTGGACCACCAAGCTATGGCAAAGTCAATAAAGGGGTGGCAAGCCAAGGACATCTTCGACCCGAAAGACTGGGGGGTCTTTTAAATGCGAACTACATCTGCGCACCACCCTCGAGTGGAATGAGCGACGCTGCATTCATTTTCTACGCAGCTGAGTGCAGGGACTTCTGCGCATTTCTTTTGCCAAAGCACTGGCTCGCTGACCGCAGCTATCCATTGCGGAGGCTTTGGTGGGGACAACAACAAAAGAAGAAAACAGTTTACATTATTCCGTCAGCGAAAGACCTAAGTTGGCATGTGTGCGTGAGGTACATGCGCAAAGGCCTAGACCTATTCGCTGGGAATGGCATGAAACCTCACTGGTCCGTCTTAGTAGAGTCACTCTACGAAGATAGAAAAGCGAAGAAGACAGCATAGGGGAATGCAACGAGCGAGAGCGACCCCCTAGAGCTCGCGTTGCAAGATGCTGTAAGCCAAGATGGGCTTTAGATCGCTGTATGCTCGGCATGCACAACCGCTGGATGGCACATGCCGAGATAGACATATGATATAAAGTAAATTTGAATACAAAATATGATATGTCTTGAATGCTTGAAAATACTTATGCGTGCTGTGCGTGTGATATGCGTGATAATGAATTTTGGGTTTCTTGCTTGACTTGTGTAGACGTGGGGCCACCACTGTTAAGCACTGTACAAAACGACATAAACTGCATAGAACGACATTATTCTGTATTAAAAGCCACTGGCGCAGCACTGGCGCACGAGCGGACTGCCCGCGCCGCCCAACATGGTCACCATCCCGCATTCGGTTTGTCGCGGGCGCTTCGTCATCGTCATAGATTATGGGGTGGGGATGGGGTCTGATTCGGTGTGGCGATTTTATTGAAAGGAATTTTCGCGAATTAATTCCTCCGTTCAACCCTGAATGCACTTAAAATAATAATTTGTCCATGAGAAACATACCGATCGGTCGGATTAAATATCTGAGCGACAATGTCGTTCGTGCGATGGTAAGTGAAGGCCTCGACGAAGACTTGCGCTACTCACCGTCCGAAACGCGGCTATCTGACGGGCGAAACGAATTTGCAGCGTATCGTATGATGAACGATGTGGAGCAGACGTGGCAGAAGATTTTGTTCCTCTCTCCGAACTCTCCAAGACAGCTTTGGGTCACGTTACAAGGGTCGTGTGGCGCCTATACGGCACTATTCTTTAGACGTGAAAATTAAATGCCCAATTAAACAAGACACGGTGGCATGCACGTGGAAAGTAGTCATATCAATACTGGTTCAATTTCCTTTTGAAAGTGGTAGCATGTGGGATTTAATACCCCGAAAACATCCTTCAAATGTGAATAAAAAACGCAGCGCTACAAGCGAGAAATGATTAGCTACACCATCTATTAGGGCTTGGAAAGACCTTTCCAACGATACCCCATAACATTTCTCGGAGCGCGCGCTTGCTTTTATAATCCTGATAGTGTCGGATTTACATTGGGATTTAATCTTATTAAGTGCGTAATGTCGAAAAGGAAATCCGGATTTTTATGAGGAAAATGCGACATTCGAATCCGGGCGATCCAAATCCGGTTGAGCGCGCCCGAGCGAACGCAGCATTCCGATCATTTTAGACTTGAAACTGAAATCAATGTCTCACTTGTCGCCAAAGCATAGGGTTATTGATTTGATCGTGAAAATCGACATGCTCGGCCGATGGGGCTGCAAATGCGCGCACTACATGAGGTGATATATGGGAACATTTTGACATAGCGAACGCAGCGTTCCGATCATTTTGGACTTGAAACTGAAATCAATTTATCACTTGTCGCCAAAGCATAGGGTTAAGTTTTTGTTCGTGAAAATCGACATGCTCGGCCGATAAGGCTGCAAATGCGCGCACTACATGAGGTGATATATTAGAACATTTTGACATATCGAACGCAGCATTCCGATCATTTTGGACTTGAAACTGAAATTAATTTCTCACTTGTCGCCAAAGCATAGGGTTATTTATTTGTTCGTAAAAATCGACATGCTCAGTCGACGGGGCTGCAAATGCGCGCATTATATGAGGTGATATATGGGAACATTTTGAGATATCCAACGCAGCATTCCGATCATTTTGGACTTGAAACTGAAATCAATTTCTCACTTGTCGCCAAAGCACAGGGTTATTAACTTGTTCGTGAAAATCGACATGCTCGGCCGATGGGGCTGCAAATGCGCGCACTACATGAGGTGATATACGGGAACAGTTTGACATATCGAACGCAGCATTCCGATCATTTTGGACTTGAAAATTACGCCGAAATGTGATATCGTGCGCTCTGGCACCCGCTCGTAGCGAACTGCTTAACAGATGACGTTACAACTACAAACCCAAACTGACCGGATTCATGTGTTTGATATTTGAAAACGTCAGGTCAGATAGGCTGAGAAGGTACATCCGGTCATAACACGAATGGATAAGTATTGCGAAATTTACGCCCAAATACGGAACGTCGATTTCCTTAAGTATGCAGTCAGGGTTTTGGGGGTTTAAGGCCTAAACTCCTAAATATCGGCGTGAAATTGCGCACCAATCTCTCGATTGGCTCGTATTGGCTCGTATTTTTGTACGGCCCGGGGGCGAAAGCCCCTTCGGCCCGCTTTCGGCCCGGAGCGAGCTTCTGCGGCCGCGAGCCGGCCCGCCACGGTAAGACTTCTACCCTGGCTTACAGACCACCTCTGTACCAGGCACACACTCCTCATACTTTAACACATTTATTTGTTTTATTTCTTATTTCTTATTTTTTCTATTGTTTTTAGTGTGTTATATTGACACTTCGACCTAATACTCGCCACTTTTATCGGGCTGGATACTGGCTCTTCGGCCTAATAATACAAACCACTTTTACTGATATAACTGTATGGTACTTCGACCTATAACATAATATCCTTATGTTCAGTAATGGCATTCCAGCCTAAAACTAACATGTAACTTGCTTCTCTAAATCTTGGTCAGCACTAACTGAGGGCAACTTTCCCAAGTTCCCTTTTCAACATGTTGCCCTTTCAGCAATCACTAACATCTTCTAGATTGTCATATGTCATTGACCAATCATAAGCAACACAAGTCTGATTCTGGTACTCTCCACCACTCATCATGCTATGTGTAGTCATTGCAGATCTTATCCTGAATTTGCCAGGTCATCCATTATTGTCATTGCAGATCTTCTCCTGAAATCTGCCTTATCATCGATAATCTCCTCCACTCGCTCGATCATGCGAATACCCGATAATTCCCCACTATTCGCGAGTGGGGCATACACGCCCGAGGCATAAACCCTGGGGCATGCACCCTGGGGCATACCCCTGAGGTATACACCCTGGGGGATACCCCTGGGGCAAAGCCAGTTAAGGGGTGGTAAGCCAAGGACATCTTCGACCCGAAAAACTGGGGACGGCTTTTGAATGCAAACTACATCTGCGCACCGCCCTCGAATGAAATGAGCGACGCTGCGTTCATTTTCTACGCAGCTGAGTGCAGAGACTTCTGCGTCTTTCTTTTGCCAGAGCACTGGCTCGCTGACCGCAAGTCGATCCATTGCGGAGACTTTGGTGGGCGGGGAATGCAACACGAGAAGAAAACTGTTTTCATTCTCCCGTCAGCGAAGAACCTAAGTTGGCAGGCGTGCGTGAAGCACATCCGCAAAAGACAAGACCTATTCGCTAAGATTAGCCTGAAACCTCACAATTCCGGCTTAGTAGAAAAACTCTACGAAGCTGGAAAAACGAAGAAGACAGCAGCAAATGCAATGAGCGACAACGACCTACTAGAGCTCGCGTTGAAGGATGCTATAAGCCAAGATGGGCTTTAGATGTATGCTCGACATGCACAACCGCTGGATATGGCACATGCCGAGACACGTAGACGCATATCATAGACAGTAATTTTGAATACAACATATGATATGCCCCGCGTGAATGCTTGAAAAAGCGTGTGCGTGCTGTGCGTGTGCTGCGCGTGTGATATGCCAAATAGTGAACTTTGGGTTTCTTGCTTGACTTGTAAAACCATGGGGTCACGACTGTTACGCACTGTAAAAGCGACATAAATTGTTGAGAACGACATAATTCTGTAAAAAAACCAATGGCGCTGCACTGGCGTACGAGCCGCCAAAAGTTGCCACCATCGTATATTCGGTTTGTCGGGCACTTCGCTGATTCCGTCACACCGCGTCGTCATTATTTCCTGATTTAATTGACAATAAAATTATAATCCATATCATTACGATCTCCGAATTTGACTGCCAGGTCAAAGCCATCGCAACAGGCACATTGGTGCAGATTTTCGCATCACGCATATGATTGGTTGAAATTTCAGACCGCGATGCTACCTACTGGGGATGAGTGTGCAATGTACGTCGGAGCTGAGGTCGCAACCAGGTGCATCCAACATGGGATGTGCGGGGGGCGGGCACCGATCGTCGTTCTCAATGTCGAACGGATCGCGAAAAACAGCCGGTGACCATGACCGACTCGGTCATGGTCACCAGGTGCGTTGGACCATTACGCAAAGCACCGTAGGTATCATGTGCCAGGCATCAGACGCCTAACAACATATTGCATGGCGTGCTCGGTGGGACCCAACTTGTTGCTGGTTGTTTTAACCAGGAAGTGGGCTATTGGTTTCTGATCCACTACCCGCTTGTAGATTGTTGTCCACTTTGTTTTACTGTATAGACATGTCTACCTCACCGAAGTCGATCCCCGGGTTCCCGATGTTTCGACATCCAACCCCCACCCCAAAGCAGGGAGTTGCCAAACGAAAGCTCGGTCAATGTCCCAATTTGGGTGGGGGAACAAGTGGCACAGAAATCAACCATACTCTGGATAATTGCAGAAAACAAATACATATATATATATATATGTATTAAGTCCCATGTTGCTTGGCTTGCTGGAAAAAAGAAAAAAGCTGAACCGGCATGAAAACACAATAGCCTTATGAACATACCGGTACCATTATTTCGGTCATCTGAGGGCATCCCATACCTTTAAGTTCGAAAATCCCAATAAATTTGCAAGCTGCCCTCCCCGAGAAGTAGACAGAGAAAGCATGCTTGTTGTATTAATCTTTTCAGACTTTGTTGGTGCGGTTCAAATGGAAAAATGTAAGACAATTTTTAAAAAAGTAACTGGTCAAAATAAAGAGTTTCGCAATGATACAGGGAAGGTCCAAGCTCGCTCAAGGACCAAAGTACTTGACGACAGGGGAAGAGCGGGCAGGGAGCTCAAGGAGATCTCGTAAGGACTACGAGCAGCATACTCTCAACAGCGAGTCTCGCCACAGAATGAGGCAGCGTTGGCAAGACTAAAGTAAAGTACTAAATTCTGCGAACTGATTGGGTTCTGTTCTACAACTGGTCGCACATAAGTAAAGAAAGGGCAGGAGTGCCGGCAAACTGCTGTCGAAGCAAACCTTCGGAAAACCACCCGAAACCCTGGTCTCCAAGTCCTGCCTAAGGGTTCCAGCGTTAAAGTTTTGCTCGGCAATAAGCTCGTCAAAATGTAGACGAGAACGATGTGCCGGCAGCGACCTATAAATACCGGTACAAGAATCGGATTTGGTTCTCAATGACGCAGACACAAAACGATTGATCGTATTACAGCTGCGAAGCGGACAAATAGCAAAATCCCGGATGTAGCGTAACTCCTGCATTCTGCTTCCCGTCCCGATACTTGAAAGTCACTCAAAGCCGCCGCCCTACCGAATTCAAAACGCACAACGGTGCTCCGAGGTCCTTAAGCTCGAAGCGATGAAAATAGGTTGGGCTCCCCGCAACTCTAACAGGCGTTCGTTTGAAACCGTGAAAGCGCTTGTGTATCATGTGTCCGTCAACGCAATACACCCACACGCAGTCGTGTGGACCGGTTCTGCCATGTTCCTGCGAACATGAGATGAAAAAAGATGAAACGTAGCTCCCCTACGTGAGAGAATAGGGTACGAGCGTGGGGACCCAAACACAGCCCACGCCCAGGTAGGCTGCTGCATAACACGCCGAGGGTCAAAGCCGATGTGGAGGTTTCGCTTCGAAAGTCAGTTTGTACCTAGACGGCACACAGGAACTTGCACGAGGATGGGAGCGCGAATCAGCATACATTATAAATATAAGCCTTTTTAGGCTATAAATGAATGAATATGCGTAAGGCGATCGACAAAGAAAATACCCCGTAATTTCCACGACACGGAAGGACGCGCTTCTAAGCTAGCAGCAAGTAACCCTAAAAAACCAGCTTTCCAACGGCGCAGCTGCCACTTTTGTCACACTTCCAAGAAGCTTACTCATAAGTTGGTTCCGGGCCATAGCCGTGAACGATGCCAATCTGCGGAAGCGCGAACGATAAGACTCAAGATACAACTAGAGATTCGACGACAAGAGTAACACGATATAAATCCGGGAAATCGCATAAAACCTCAAGACCCTTCTGTGAAAACTGTAGAGAGATTTTCCGGGATGCACCTTATCAAACGGAAACGGAACGTTGCGTTCCCACTTGGAGCCTCCGAAGTCGTGTGGCACTGCGCGAGGTGGCAAAAGTCAGAGACGGGGCGAATGGCACCTCGTGAAATTAAGGCTTGAAGTTTAGTATTCAAGAGAGAACTTGAGATAGCATTGCAACATCTATTATTCCAGGACTAACATGCAACGCAGAGCAAATCCGACCGCGGGAACAAGGCAAACACCATGTTGGTGGAACAATCCAGCAGGAACGCGTGGAATAACAAGTGCACGTCGCATAGCAACAGAAAATGTATCGGACACGGCAGATGTGCAAGGTATTGAAAGTGGGCAAACGCTTAAAAGAAAGAGTTTGAAACAAGACTGGGGTTGCGAGTGATGGTTGGCAGGATTGCGAACATGCAGGGCGGGGAGGATAACCTATGTAAGGATCGGGATGGTAGTATTTCTTCAAAATTGCTTCTCCTTTAGCAAGCTTAAGGGCAGAGAGGGCGGGATCGCTCTGCAAGAGGAGTGGAAGGAATATCAACGTGTGGTCACCAAAGCAACAAAAAAAGAAAACTGAAGAGCTGCAGCTCGGAGTCGGACAACTCACAATGTCTTTATTCTTCTCAAACTCGGAACGCAGACGTTCGGCCTGCGAAACAGTGCGAGCGCTCAACGAGCTGTCGACAACACAGTCAAACCCTAAACAAAAGTGGCGCACCTCGGTGTACCAGACTCCTCGCTGCACTGTCCAGTTAAGCAAAGTCTTGAGGGACTTCCTGCAAAATGCATATTCAACACAGAGAATTTTTAAATAATCCTGGGAAAACTTGATGGGATTGTAGGGGGCACAGCAACATCCCTTCAGACACACCGACAAACAAAAGCACTCCAACGACAAAGCAAAGTTTCTGATAACTCGGTTTGCACGTTCCCATACGACCATACCTGTAAAGTTGCATAACAGCTGTTCTATGAGTTACTGCCATCTTGTTGAGATACAATACACTGATATTATCGAGTGGGAAATTCTTTCCGTTTGCTCAGTGAAAGCGGTAAGACTGATCCCAACCGGAATCCTGAAGGCAAAGAAAACGTGAAGCGATGATAAATCGATCATGATCGTGATCGATGATGATGAATTGATGAATGACGAATTGACGATGACGATGAATTGATGATGTGATGGATGGGACCAAAAAACTAAAAACAAAGAGAGAGAAACAATTGAGGGAGGAAACGTAAACATCTAACATGCCTCTCGTCCGATCGTCATGTCGCTGTCGTCGCGTTCGCGTCGGTCTGGACTCACGCTCAGCCTCACGTCAGTGAGAATAAAAGTATAAAAGAGCACTGTACAGTAACGTAAATGAAAACGAGTTCGGGAAACCTTCATTCCCTTCTGCTGCTCTCTCGACATTCTCAACTGAATCCCTATCGACTTGATGAGGATGATATGTCGTGGTTGCTCTAGGATTTTGTTGTGAAATTCTGGACCTGTCTTTTCTACGACGATGCTCAGCAGTTGAGTGCGAGTGCCTCAGACCTTGCGTCACTTCTCATTTCCGGTGCATAGACAAATTCTGTACTATGCGTGTCATAATATCAGTATGCTTGCATGGACTCTTATTAGTTGGAGCGATAACGGCCAGTCGGGAGACTGGATCAGAGCTGTTTGAGGAAGTTCAGAGTATCCTTACCCAAAAGGACGCACGGCACTCCGACCAGGCAAAACCCCGCTGAGACTAGCTGCTCTGTGAAGAATGAAGAAATGAACAGCTCCAGGCGCTAACCTAAATTTTATATTGATTAGCTTTTTCTTCGTGTCACTCATGTCACAATCCATCGACGTATTTGGCAGGTGAGGGCAAAAGAAATGCTGGAGGAAGTGCTTCAGAATCAGTCTGATCATACGGAAGCCCTGTATGCCATGGGTGAAATATATCAGGTGAGTTCTGCTACATGATTTTTGAAGGCCTAAGGTGCTTATTGAAATATCTCCTGTGAATTCTGATACCACATTTTGATAGTGTAAAGGAATGGTTGAAACCTCACTTGTGAAGGACTCAAGTTCTGTCTGAAAAAGTTCACGCTTTTTTCAAAGCCCATTATGCAGAATATCTGGCTCGCCTGTTCCGAGGAGACGTCACGGGATTAGGTTACACTGAACCCGGGTCTCGTACCAGAGCCTTCTTTCCACGGTTCACAAACTCACTGAATTGTGCGGTCTGATACTTAGCTCTTTCCCTTACGCTTTCTTGCTACGCTTTACCCAAATCTTCCTTTGCGCAAGTCTCCGAGTTGTGCTACTGCACGCAAATATGGGAAACAAGTGGTGGTGCTCTTACTTTAAGGCGTCACTTTCTCCCAAAATCGCCAAAGTGTGCGTCGAACGCGCCACCTGCCAACCTTTCGTGCATGCTTCGTGCAGCTGGGCAAGGGTGTAGACCAAGATCTCGAGCAATCTTTCGAGTTCTTCTTGCAAGCGGCGCAGCTTGGTCATCCGCCTTCTCAGGAGGAAGTGGTGCGCCTCCCGTCCCCCGCGCACGTATGGCGTCTGGCTCGCGACTGCTCCGGTGAGCTCTGAGCGCGCGACGACTCGCGCACGCTCTACGAGTTGCCAGCCTATTCGATCCAAGCCTTTTGCATCGCCTGTGTCGCTAAAGTACATCGCTTCACACCTCCCGTGGAAATCCCGAATCGAGTAAGGTCAGTTCAATAATGGTCGCCCTTTGATTGTTCTTTGTTTCTTGGCTCCCTTTCTTCTCCCGAGCGCAATAGGTAGTTTCGAGGATTTTATGTGCCGATCAACCCGCACTCGGTGCCCTTTCCCCCCGTTTTCATTATCCCTACGCCTCCGCATCATCGCCCGATCACTTCTGTCTCATCCACGTCCTCAACTGATAATTTCTGCCCGTCCGCTTCCCGAGACGATCACCTCCGTTTCCCGCTCGTTTCGCAGCTTGCTTTTCGGGGCTCTTATTCCCAGGCGCAACTACTGGCTTTCTGGGCTCGGGGTGTTTTTTAAAATGCCGGGACTCGATTCCTGGGGAGGTTAGGGTCGGCTTCAGCCACTCACCGAGTCCGTGTTAAGCCTCTAACGCACGCCTCCTTTGCTGGACCTCGCTTCCTGTCTGAGTGACGCATTCGGTAGAGGTATTTTTAGAGCGTTCGCCGCGTTCTGCAGGCTCTGCTAGTCCATCTGTTATCTGTATGACGCATGCCTCACAGCTGTTCCTGCAGGGTTATGACTTCTCCCGCAGAGATGTATGTCCTGCAATGCCGCTTCCCGGAGAGGCATTGATACTCCGGAGCGCTGGGGTGGATACTGAACTGCAGGGCTTGCTTTACGCTGCGGGCTTGGGTACTAAATATGGGGTGGATACTGAACTGCAGGGCTTGCTTTACTCTGCGGGCTTGGGTACTAAAGTAGACACCCCTCGTGCTCTCCTGTACCTGTACTTCGCCTCCGCAGCAAACCAGACGCGGGCGCAGCTGGCGTTGGGGTAATCCATCTCACACATGCGCGCGCACAAGCACGACCACCACGGACGTCGTAGATCGGATCGCCTCCCTCATTCCCACAAGCTTGGGTGCCTCACTTACGTATCACTCAGCCTCGTCACTCCTGAGGCCAGAGGCTACGCGCAGCACTTTCGTCTCGATGCAAGTTCTTGTGCTGAATGGAGCGATTCCAAACAGCCGGCTGTGCTGTCTCACTCCTTGCAGCTGCTCGAGCACTTATACTTTGCAGCCAGGACTGTTTATATGCCTGGCAGAAGTGTATCATCGGAACTGACGCAGCACTCGGTGGTTGCAACAACACGCGGCTGGGTTAAGGCAGCTGTCGTGACCCTTGCTCTTGTCAGCTTCTCCTGTGTGCCTTAATTGGGTCATCCTTGGGGGCCCGAGGGGTGTGTTACAGGCGGGGTCGTGTGGTGCCACGAGCTGGGAGTGCTCCTCGTACTGCTTGGGGGCCCGAGGGGTGTGTTACAGGCGGGGTCGTGTGGTGCCACGAGCTGGGAGTGCTCCTCGTACTGCTTGGCGGCCCGAGGGGTGCGGGGGAGGAAGGGTTGCGTTGTGCCACAAGCTGGGAGTGCTTCCTTTATTATGAAGCGATCTTCGAAGCTCCGCCTGTTGTATCTACGGTTGTCTTGCCTTCGGTTTTTTGCGTTGCGCCGCCCGTTGAACACATCTTGTTCCCGTTAACACTTTGCAGGTCACCCATGGGTAGGCGCATCTCACGTCGGTGTCGTTGGTGGGTGTGAGTGTTGGATGAGGAGCAGATACCGACACATGTACGGGTTCTCGGTGCCCAAGTCATGCCAGGCAGCAGTGATGTACTACAGCCAGGCCGCCCAGGACGTCATCAGTTCCGCCCGCGGCCACGGCAATCACCCGGTGACCCCCGGTGCCGCCAGGTCATACAGCTGCTGGCAGGCCATACAGGAGGTCATCAGTAGAACCCCGTTTTGTGGCTCCCGGCTGCTTTCAGAAGAAGCTGAAATATCCGGCGGTGGGGAGGGGATTTCATGTCAGTCCATCGAGAAAATCCGGCTGAGCATCGACCACGACAGCAACTACAACCCAGGGAGGGAGCAGGACATGGTGCAGTATTACCAGTACTCGGCTGACATGGGCAACACCGATGCCCAGACCGCCATCGGCCAGCTCTTCAACTTTGGGGCGAGGGGCATGGAGCAGGACTATGAGCAGGTTGCCTGCCACCGCAATTTGTGTCGCTCATGGTGGCGCGTGCATCAATGGCTGCAATGCATGGAGCTCGCGTGGGCGCATGCATCAACGGCCGCGATGCTTCATCTGCGCGCCTGCTCCCATTCACATTGCACTCTGCTTCGGTAATGCACCAATGGGATCACAGGAATGAGGGCTCACGGCTGGACCGCCCGTCTGAGTGTGTCATGTGCGGCCCCTTCAGGCTTTGCACTACTTCATGCAAGCGTCGCAGGCAGGGGACGGGGACGCGGCGGCTCACCTCGGGCACATGTATGCCAACGGTCTGGGCGTCGAGGCTGACAACGCCACAGCCCTGGAGTACTTCCGCAAGGTAGCTTCCCGCACACCTGGCAATACTCCACCACAAGCTGCCGTGGGTGGCGCGTTGCATGCTGAACACGACAGGACACGCCGCGGGCCAGGCGGGCCCTCAGGTTGGCCAGGCGCGCCCTCGGACCTCTCGCTGCTGCGGGGAGGCTTGAGGTGACAGCGGCAGTGAACCAGGCTTGGGCGCGTAGTGCCAGCGAAGGGATCCTCGGAGCACCGCGCCGAAGAGGCGTGCTAAGAGCGATGCTGGAAGGGGAGACCCACGCGTGCGGCGGCGGCATGTGAAGAAAGTGTTGAATGTTTGAGATGGGGGTGATGGGGTGGCGGGCTCGGGGGACAGGGTGCGGAGAAGGGGCATCCTCATGCGATGTACGGACTCGGATACATGTACCTGACCGGTTCTGGGCTTGAGAAGAACCTGAAGAAGGCCCACCAGTACTTCTCACAGGTGTGCCGGGCCGAGCTGTGTGGAGATCGCCGCGCCCTCCGCGTCGCCATCACGGACACTGCGCATGCGCCGAGCTCAGCCGCGACTTTGTTGTCTCGCTGTGACTGTAGTAAGAGCTATGGCCCGGAGGAGAGATTGCGCAGAGGTGCCAGCTGGCACTGTGGGGCTCCTGACATCCGGCGCTGACGATGACGGGGGCTGGCGGAGGTGGCTACCGTGCAGGCAGCGACAGATGGCAGCCCGGACGCGCAGTTCCACCTCGGTGTGATGGCGCTGCAGGGCATGCTGTCGGCACCCGACTACGGCAAGGCGTTCCACCACTTCAACACGGCCTCCCATCAGGGTCACCTCCTGGCTATCTACAACCTGGCCATGATGCAGGTCTGAAGCCGCCCGCAGCCTTTTGTCCTGAAGCCACCTGCATGCGTATCAGGGCGTCTGCCATATGGCCCGCGTGACGGGGATAAGCAGCTGCCAAACGGTCCGTGTGTCGGTGATTGGTGGCCGCCATATGACCTACCTTCTCATGATTGGTGGCCGCCTTCCTATTTGTGATTGGTAGCCGCCGGCGAGCATTTGAGAGAAGCTCGAGGTGGGCGTGCTTGGGCTGCAGCTCCCCGCACGGCGCGATGGCTCCTTTTCTCGAGCCAAGCCAGACCCCGGCGGGAGTGGTGGGTGGGTGCCGGCGCCTCGGGATGGCGGAGGAGCTGGGGGAGGCCCACGGCTTGTGGGGTGTGCGGGCATTGAGCTGGGAGCCCACGACTTGTGGGGTGTGTGGGCATTGAGCTGGGAGGCCACGGCTTGTGGGGTGTGCGGGCATTGAGCTGGGGGAGCCCACGGCTTGTGGGGTGTGCGGGCATTGAGCTGGGGGAGGCCCACGGCTTGTGGGGTGTGCGGGCATTGAGCTGGGAGCCCCGGCCGGGCGGGTGGTGTGGGCGCAGCTGGGAGGAGTCGGGGTCCCGGTGTCGTGCAAGAACGCGCTGCAGCTGATGAAGAGCGTGTCGGAGCGCGGGCCCTGGAGCCAGCTGATCGAAGAGGCCCACTCCAACTACTTGGTGAGCCCTCCGCTGGCCTTGTCTCGCGCCAGTCACCACTGAGCTCTCCGGGTGCAGAGGAGGGCGGGAGCGCGGCTGTGGGGAGTGGTTGTGCGATGAGTGTGTTGGGGTTGCTGTGGGGACGGGCAGAGCGGCAACGCAGCGGTGGCCACGACACTGTACCTGAAAGCAGCGGAGATGGGTCTGGAGCTGGGGCAGAGCAACGGGGCCTGGCTGCTGGACCGCCGTGCCAGGCGAGGGTCCTCCTGCGCATGCCGCTCTCATCGCCCAACTATTTTCTGCCACTGCCCACCACCTTCATAGATGCATGCCCACCAGCGCCTCGAGAGCTCGCAGCGTGGCAGCGGTGTCTGCTGGGAAAGGTGACGGCGTGATGGCGGAGGGGAGGCGTGGGGGGCGCGGCTCTTCTAGGGAGAAGCTGACGACGTGATGGCGGAGGGGCGTGGGGGGCGGAGGCGCGGGAAGGTGGTGGCGGTGACGTGGTGCCTCCAGGAGGACGGGGAGGAGAAGTGGCACAAGCGCGCTCTGCACTACCATGAGCTTGCGGCTGACCAGGGGAACACCAACTCGCTCCTCCAGATAGGTGATGCTCACTACTATGGCAAAGGCACACCAGAGGACATCCCCAAGTCAGTGGCCATCTACCGCCAGGTGAGATGCTCTGCCCATGCGATCCAGCGGCGGACAGTATTTCCCTCGCTAGAGATGCTCTGCCCATGCGATCCAGCGGCGGACAGTATTCTTCCCTCGCTAGAGATGCTCTGCCCATGCGATCCAGCGGCGGACAGTATTCTTCCCTCGCTAGAGATGCTCTGCCCATGCGATCCAGCGGCGGACAGTATTCTTCCCTCGCTAGAGATGCTCTGC
>LGRX02008516.1:0-36786 GCA_001247695.2 Cymbomonas tetramitiformis
ACTGGCAATGTCCCAAGTGCTTAGGTGGGACTGTGGTGGCAGCTGCCGCCGAGATGAGCGCGTCAATCGTTGACAAGATGGCGGCCATGGAGCTGCAGTTGAGAGAGAAGCTGGGATCAGATGTGGTATTGTTGCCTGCAGACGTGGGTCCGCATCGTGCAGTGAGGCCGGGACGTGAGGACCCATGGCAGGCGCTGACCTCGCGGCAGATGCTCAGAAAAGAAGGGAGCATGGGGGATCTTCCTGACAGAGTGGCCTGGGGAAGCCAGGAGGAGCTGAGCAGAGTGATCACAGAAGTGATGCCAGGATTCTGGCATGAGGGCCATCGTACCATCTTGAGCAGGAAGTGTGCAGAGCAGCACGCTCGCGCGAGAAGTCTCCGCAAGACGTCCACGGTGCAGGCCATGAACCCCGAGGAAGTGCAGAAGAGAGGAGATGTCACACAACTGAGCAGAGCTCAGGTGAAGATTGCCAGTCAACTGGATTGGGGCTTAGAGTTGGTGATGACAGTTCCTCAGGAGGTCAGACGTTTGGCGCACGAGGTGACTTGGGAGAAGATCACACAGGTATGGGACCCTTGGGCTGGCACAGGTGTCATTGGCAAGGTTATGTCACTGGAGTGGCCTCACCTGAAGGTTATGAACAACGATTGGAATCCGCAGTTGAAGTGGCACGAAGCCCTTAATGCTTTACAACCGGGCAATTATCGAGCCTGGAAGGAGAAGTATGGGGTGTGTGACGCGGTGGTGACTTCACCCTGGTTCGCAGTGCTGGATATTGCGTTGCCGTTGGCAGTACTGGCCAGCCGAGTGGTGGCTTGTATTCATGTGCCATCGCACTACATGACAGATATGACAGAAAGCAGGGCACAATACTTTCGTAAGCTGTGTCACGCTGGACGTTTACATGTGATTGGACATTTAGAGCATGGACCTATTGGCAGAAGATGCATGTGGGTCATGGTGTTTCGCAACCCTTTGACAAGAGCCAGGATGCTGCGAGGAGGAGAGGCTTCTGGAGTGGGTATGTTTACCTTCAGCATGGGCAAGTTCGCAATGGATGGCGTTACGACAGAAGATGCTGAGCAAGCTCTTGTTTAATGTCTGTGCTACCAGTGGCAGCTACAGATGGGGGATGTTGAGAAAAAGAGCTTGCACAAGTGGTGAGAAGAGATAAAGAGATATCAAAAATTTTGAGATTTTGTATGTTACGGTAGCAAGATAACTGTGCAGTCATATAAGGAAACATATGTCGAGCTAGTGTTGTATAGGCACTGACAATAAGTAAGACTGTCTAGTAGTAGGGCTGGAGGGTTGTGCTTTGTGTGGACGCTTCGTGCATAAGTTCGCGACAGCTGTCACAAACCACGGCTTATCGTGTACCTCAGCCGGGTTGTGACACTTGCTGTAGCAGTCTCTGTGACGAACGTATGACACGCGCAGTATGATACGCGCGAGGAGTTATGACAGTGACGAGATACGGAAATACGGATGGGTGTTACACTTGTTAAAAGATAGCGAGAATAAGAGGGGCGGCGAAGCAGGGTGAGCCAGACGCTCATTTTTGTTTTGCCTTCGTAACAGTGATTCCGAGAATAGCCAGGACTCGCTTAAGACCGCGAAAACAGCAGTGTTATGAGATAATTAGTGAGATACAGTAATCTTATGCTTGTAAAGATATACATTTGTGGACTTGTCCTCGTGCGACTGCGTCAGAACTGTAATTGACAGTCTTTTTCTGTTGAGAAAAAGAGCTTGCACAAGTGGTGAGAAGAGATAAAGAGATATCAAAAATTTTGAGATTTTGTATAGTTACAGTAGCAAGATAACTGTGCAGTCATATAAGGAAACATATGTCGAGCTAGTGTTGTATAGGCACTGACAATAAGTAAGACTGTCTAGTAGTAGGGCTAGAGGGTTGTGCTTTGTGTGGACGCTTCGTGCATAAGTTCGCGACAGATATCGGAGAAAATACCCGCGATCGATATCGATCGATCGCGAGCGCGTGAGCGCGGCGCTCGATGGTGACCAACTACTAACTTTCTCGGACCGTCTATACCCCCCATATATGCGGGCGTTGTACAACTTGGCATTACTGTTTTCGGTCTTCGAATCGCAATGGTCTCGATCATATGAGATAATGCCAGGGTTTTGACACTTCCGCCGGAAATTTCCGGCAATATTTTCACTCGACCGGCTATTCACCGTATCATCCGGTGAATGGCCGGTAACAGTATATAGCATTTCAAAATTGCCGGCGGAGGGTTCTATTCGATGGCAAAATGCCTTCAAAACGTACGAAAAGCGCCCGTTGGTGTCCGATGGTGGCCTAAGATGTAAATAACGCGATATACATGTGGAGTCGAGATCATAATTCGTCTACTCTTCTGGGGAAGAGTAAGATTTGTACATCTTTGAGTGCATTGTTCGAATACGAATTTGTGTCTGATATGCCAACCGTGCATATCAAGCATGCCAATGTGTACCTAAAACATGAACAAAATACGTTTGCAGCTTAGGATGAGGAATTGGATTCAATTTCCATTGTTATTCACTCGTGAAACAACCTCAGATCACATTCACGCACCATACGCAAAACAAGTGTTGGTCCTACTGGTGCCATATTCTGAATGATTGATTAGTCCACCATCGGAAAAGGGCTTTTAAAATGAAACAATAGCATGTCATATCACATTGATATCACTATTTGCCCATGCGCGCTTATAGATAGACGTGCAGGACCACCGACAACGTGGCACACAAAAGCGATGGCCTCAAAAACGGTTACTCTTCTACAGAATAGTACGAAAATAGCCATGCTGAATGAGGCCTCACAGGCCCACAAAAGTCTTCGTATGAAAGTATTTGATTCATTTGTGTGTGTATACTTAAGTGTGATATGCCACATCCATGGATATATGGCATATTGTTGTGTTTGGATGCAAACCCAAACCTCTCCGTGCCACATATGCAAAACCCGTAAATTTTAGCACATTTTTCGTTGCATTTCGCCCCTAGATTTTGCTCGCGCGTTCCCATAAGGCCTTGGTGGATGCCATAGCGCATCAACCTCGTCTTAGAGTATCCCATGAGCCACATTTTGCCCACGAGCGCGATCTTGAAACTCAACCTAGACGTTGTAGCGCATCGCACATCGCGAGGGGAATAAAATACTCTTCTGGAGAAGAGTATCCCAGTGTGCTAGGGGCACTACGACAGATACTCGGAATGATGTTTTTGATTGAAACGTGCAAAGGTACACAATTCGGTTTTTATAATATACTGGATCAGGGTCAGATTGAGGTGTAAACGATAGTTCGATTCCGAGTTCTGAAGGCTAAACACTTCTCAAGTGCTCTACTTATTCACTCGTCACTCGGGCTGCAGGGTCAACCACCCGGCACCCGATGTCACACCACGGCCCAACGTTCAATTCCTGATCCGATCTCATTTCTAATTCCGATTCGTCATTCTCGATTCAGATGTCACGTCGACGGACTGACACGATGACTGTCATACAGTACTGTCATACTACTGTACTGTCATACTGTCATACTGGCATAGTGTCATACTATCATATTGTCATACCCCCGACATCTGATACTCGATTTCATTGTCTTTCTGATCCCGATGCGAATCCGGCCATTCCCCGAGGGTCTGACTAAGTGCCACGATGACCACCCCACAGTACTATCATACTACTATAGTGTCATAGTGTCATAGTGTCATACTGTCATACCCTGGACATCTGGTACTCATTCTCATCGTGATTTCAAGCCCAAGTTCACTGTCATCGTCATGGGTAGATTCAAACCCAAACCCAAAACGCACGATGTTGACATATTTTCGTCTCGCGAGTTCTCAACATCAGACCTTGAGCTTCGGGGGCACAACTCATATTATTGTTATGAATATTTGTGCAGAGTCCCGCGTACTGAAACGCACGAGAACTCCTATTCTGCTACTCAGTTTTGGGTTTGGGTAGAGATTCAAACCCAAACCCAAAACACGGCTTGTATAATCTTGTTCATGTCCAAGATACTCGCCCGATGCCTTTGTGACCTTAGATACCGAGTCGCAACCTTATGAATATTCAACAGTTTGATGCTGAATACCCCGCGCTAACTGGAAGCGCTCGGCTGATTTGTAATTTGGGTAGTCGCACCCAAAATACAAAACGCATCTTTGAAACTCGATAGCTTCAAAGATGCTTGCGAGTCGCCCGTCCCGTGAGCGGGCTCAGTATCTATGCGAGTTTAGAAGCACATGAAAATTATTTCCTAACGAAACTAATTTTCATATGCTCCTAAACTATATGCCAACTGCCTCTATCCTAAGCCGTTTCCCTTGCCTTTGCCCTTGCCCTTGCCCTTGCCCTTCGCTTGCAGATGGCAACAAACCGCAAAAATGTTCAAAAAGATTGAGGTGGAAATTGGATGTTGACCCGCAGTTCTGATATAAACCAAAACAGGCCAAAACAACCGATGCAATAATAGAACTTTATAATAGAAAAGACCAAAATTCGGGATTTTAGGGAGCTCGAAATTTTTTATTATTTCTACATTATAAAATAACCGCAGTACTACTTCTATTATAAAATAAACCCTTTTCTATTTATATAGAATAATTGTTACGCCCCTGGTTTGCGTGTGGGTGTGTGTGTGTGTGTGCTAGCGGAAATTATTAAGTCATGCCTTTAAAGGTGTACTCGTTTTAGTAAACTAACTTTTTTTGTTTTTGCACGAATGTTACTCTCACCCCTTGACTTAAATATCTAGTGGGGGTTTTCAAAATTTCAGGTTCAGAAGCGTGGAAGATCGCATGTGCCCGTTGTGGTGCTCATGCATCGTGTGAGCAGCAGGTATTTAAACTTAGAAACTTTCCCAAACATAGCTACGAATATCGGTTTAAAATATATAACGGAGACCAACATATATTTTCACTTCCTGTATAGCATATGTGCAAGTAGAGCTAGGGAGACACCACTGGTGGGCGGGCAGCACTGCCTGCAGAGCTAGGTAGACATTTTTCTTAGGGTAATTGTATAAGCCATTCTAGATATTGCGTCTTTATGTGCTCCTGCATATTTTTATGTCCCTCGAGAGTTCCTCATATTTTTCACTATCTGCCAAAATTCGTGAAACCCTTGAAGGTAGCGTGAACGTCACTAGCCACCTTCGGTCACATATAGGTGATTGACCATTGAAAAGCACATGTTCACGCCACCTTCCTTGAAGGTGATGCTTGCAATTGTGCCTTTGGCTAGTGGAAGAACACCTTGCATGGCTCCACCCCGTTTATGGCATAGGCTATTCTCTGCTGGTGGTCAGGCGGTAGCCAAGGTTCGAGTGCGGTCTGGTACTTGTTGCCTGTGACCCGCGAGTTCGCGTTCGTGCAAGAGGTGTTAATCGGAGCGAGTCGGATAAGGAATATCAACGAAAGGGGCCAAATTGTTTATGTATTTTAGATGTGACTAGTCAAGCGCGTGTGACCCACGGGCAGTTGCTTTCCCTTTTCTCTCATCTGTTGGCTTTCTCTCTCATTTATGTTTTGCTATCCTCTTTGCCATATATTTATTTGCAGTTCTCTTTTTTCCTATTTAGCTTTTATTGAGCGAACTTGCTAATCGACCCTTATCCGTTACAAGCGGCTAACGCGGTATCTAAATGGGTTTTGTGTGTGGGGTTGGGATGTGCAGTGGCACGAAACGAGAAAAAAGTGCATTTAATTGCAACCCCTCGGGTAAGGTGCATACTTATATTTCCAGAGCGCTCGGCATACTATCATACTCATACTTGCCCACTATCGCATGGTGGGTTAGAGTCACTGACCCACTGTCGCGTGGCGGGCAAGATATATAAAGCTGCTTCGCAACGTGGAATGCACATCCTTAAGTATGGATAATCGCACACTTAGCAGTTTACAGAGAAATCTCCGTACTTTGGGCTGACGAAGCGGGCGACCTAGGGATGTACGGGGTATGTACGGCATACCATTGCGGGTGGCCATTTGAGTCTACTAAACATAGATACCTCATATGGCATCATTTGAGGTCGTATGACCAAGTTATGCCCAATACCACACTAAAGCTGATATTATATACTGTAAAAGGGACTTCGACGTTGTGGTGTTAACACTGGCGATTCGTTCGAGTTCGAAAGTGATTATCCGATTAATCGATTCGATTGTGCCCAATTTCGTCATAATCGATTATCGGATAATCCGTATTAATCGATCGTAATCGGACAATTGCTTTACACAATTCATAACCGCCGATTAGTAGTCTTGAGTATTATTCACTTTGCTATTTGAGTGAAAACACAAATTGGTTCAACTTCTTGCGTTTTGTAATTAAACACAAAATCCGCACCGACTTAATTACTCCCTCCATATTCTTACATTCGGTCAAGCACCCGTAGTACCTATAACTGATGGTATAAATTGGCTTCGAGGGATGAAAATTTAACTAGTTATAAGCTTATAACTAATCGGTGATGTCCTTTGATCTAAGGAACGGGGCCCCAAAGAACACGCATCGAGAGCTGAACTTATCATGCTTGTAAATGGATATCAAAATTTCACCATAGCCTCTCCCGAAACAAGTATTATAGCAAGCAAGGAAGGTCCGTGTTCACTTCCGCCATCTCGCATCGTCAAATTGTACCAGATACATTTATACGGGCTCTCCAAGGTGTGCATATCGATCCACATAGCACAATGATCACTTTTAGGGAATCTTTAGAGGAGTAGGCTTCAAGTTCTGGTTAGTGTAAATGCCATGCTAACAGCTCTCACTTTGAGTACATAAAACTATCAACAACGATACACTTGTACAGGCTTTCCAAGGTGTGACATATTGATCCATATATCACAATGATCACTGTTAAGGAATCGTTAGAGGAGTAAGCTGCAAGTTCTAGTTAGTGGTAACGACAAGCTAACAGCTCTCACTTTGAATACAGAAGATGAACAACGAGCAGTTGATGTTACAGGTGAAAAAGCCCACTCTGGTACTAAATTTGCACCGTCATCACCGGAGAGGGAGCCGCCGGAACCATCACGGCCGCAGCTGGGGCTTGCGTAACGACAGTGGGAACGACCACTGCTGCAGATGCTTGCGGATATAGCACTCGATTCCTTGCAATAACCTCCCGGGACTCCTGACACAAAGCACAAGGATGGCAAAACAAGTGGACTTGGCCATCGTCGCATGGTGCCATCACCAGGTTGTACTTGGATCTGATGCCATATCGGCTATTTCCAAGCGATCGCGCTCGAAAGCCATAACAGATGCAGCACCAAGAGTCGACGATTACGTTCCCAAAATACGTCAAAACGTCACAAGGGTTGATTCCGCCGATGGACAGAGAAGTGCCATTGTCGCCCGATGCCGCAGGATTCAAGACGTTTCTTTTAATGACAGCATACAGTAGGCAAGGCGCAAGTGTTCCCCAAAGGCATGCTTCCGGATCTTGCAGAACATCTTCAAACAGTCGCGAAGTCCACGCAAGTGAGAACGGAGCGATATAAACCACTGGTTGCACAAATGTTGAGCTATGGCCCATGGAACCTGCCATGGCCTGCGTAGTCGCTAAGTGCTGTGACTGCATGGCTTGGGTAGAGGTGGAGTGCATAGACTGCTGGACATTCGATTGAGAATTTTGAGTGTTAACTGATTGCTGCAGTTGCATATTGCGTTCATGTGCCGCTCTCTGCTCCTTGTCCATCATCCGCTCTTCGCGCTCCCGTTTTTCCTCTCTCTCTCGCTTCTCTTCACGTTCTCGTCTCTCTTCGCGTTCTTGACGTTCTCTACGCTCCTCCTTATCTTTATCATCTTGTCTTCGCTGAGCAAGCTCCGCCTCTATTTTGAGCTTTTCAAGTTCAATAGACGTCGCCGAAGCTTGGGGAGCGAGTGCTGAGCTCGGAGGCGCCACCACTGGCATCACAGCAACAGACTGTGCCACCGGAATTGTCAACTCCGCGCTGGAATCCGCCGAGCCATTGAACGACTTGATAGATTTTAAAAGTTTTTTCTTCTCAATTTTTGTCATGGCGTCAATGCCATCAACATCGCTGTCCTCAAGAAGAATCATGTCTTCCACTGTAGACACACCAAGGGCGTCCAAATCGCTCTTATATTTAGAAAATAGCGCTAAAAGCGTGGGATCATCCTTCGCGTCGCTCATTATGTGTGAGAAAGTACGGTAGTATACTACGTGAAACTCGTGGAATTCTTGGTATGTCTAAAGAGTCGGAATGGCCAAAGCTGTACCAAAGCGAAAATACAGCGCACCCTGTCGGGTTTCACTTTATAGTCACTTTCGACTTTGCTGGCTGGCGGCAGTTTTCATGACTGCATATTTGATATTAAAATCGCCAGCCTGGAAAACTCTGTGCGGGGCTTGTGTTCATACCGCTACCGTAGGAGTGTATCTGGAATAGTATAATTTCACAAATTACGAATAACTGAAGATATGTATTTTTCGTATGCAGTATATTGACATATTTCCACCTTTCCAAGCATCGATCGGAATGCATGCCTGCAGTGTTGATGTGCTGTACATGCGGCATGTAAAACGCGAACCTAGAATACAAGTTCCACATCATACTTCGCAGCAGCAACCCCGGGCAGGACGGTTATTGAGAATAACGTCTCGGACATGGATGGTAGAACATGCCCTCGAGTCGGGTGTAGATACCATCCTTGTGGTTGTCCTCCCTTGCTCTAAATGCTAAGTTTTGGTTGGTCCAAATCGGACGACACGTCGTACGACAAGGGTTCATGTCAAGTCGTTGAGATATAAATTTTGTAAAATATAAATTTATGAGTTGAATATAATATATATATATATATATCTTTACATTTTCTGCGGCGCGTATTTATATAAAAGTATTTTGATATGACGAGCAGCAGAAATGCGAATGACGTGTCCCCGTTCAGCTCCCATGCCGATGCCTCGCCCGGCTCTCCGAGGGCGCCCACCGCGTGCGATAAAATTCGGTGATGACATAATATTACGTAATACATCTCGGAATAAATATGATGACGTGATATTATGTAAAGGGAAGGGTTATACGCGCTGGAATTCACACGTCGTTTCCGTCTCAATCCCGGGAAAATTCTGAACCAGCGTGACGGTCATATCGTCTCGCATCGTCTCGCGTGTCATCGTGAATTTAATTTCCAGGATTATTAAATCGTCATCAATTTATCTTCCATCGATATCGCGGATACGATTGCGTTGGCGTTGACTAGCTCAAGGATGAAGAGCTGCGCACCAACATTTACTGCTCATAATTTTCTCAACGGTCCTTCGCTTCGCCTCATGGGCGGAACGATGTCGTGGTTGTTGTGTTATGCGCAGGGATTTCGGCTGTTTGGCTGCTTCTATTTTTCAGTTTACTTATGCATATGTGGCTACTATCCTTAATCCAGATCCTCCCACAAGAATCTAGCGCAAATGGGCATGGCGACCTTGTATGTCGTATGTAGTGGCCCGGCATATGCTTTGGGGCAATATTTATGAACCTTTTGAATTATCTATAACATTTCTTTGCTTGAAATGTCGATGGTTTGACCTTTAATCTTAGCGTGGTTTGGGTGGGTGCTTTCACAGAATTTTAATCAAAATGCTAGATCCTACCACAAGGATCTAGGGTACCGACAACTCTAGGCCTTGCTACACGAGCTCGGGTTGTTGCGTATGTTGTTAACCCTCGAGAATATGACCAAAACTAATTTTGTAAGCCCTTTAATATCATACTAGCCGGATTAATCACCGCATATGCGCATGCCATGGTGTAGTACCGTCGAACTTCAATATTTCCATCATTATCAGGGTCTGAAAATCATATTCTAGAACCTCTAGCGGTAGTTCTAACCGTTCAAAAAATCCCCAAAAAATCCCAAGGAGACTTTGAAGTCATATTAAAGTACTGAAGTGCTCACCAAGGCAAAGATCTAGCCTTAAAGCTTAAAATGGACCAAGACTCACGCCCAAATTGCGAAATTATCCCCATACTATCTTAAGGAATGTGTATATCTTACCCATGTGACCGCGTTCGTGTGATGTGTCCAATATACATTATCCAAGTCGTATTTTGACCCAAACATGATTGATATACATGCATACCTTGAGATATATCATGTCTATGGTGGCAAAGGATCGATATACGATTGGCAAAAAATTATGGAAGATACACCCCGCTTTTGAAGCTTTAAAAGGCGTAGCAGTTCAAAATTTGGTTGGGGCATGCTATAAATGGTTAAATGCATTAGCTAGGGGTATATATGATGGATTCTCGTCAAACCACGCACCATACTACTTAGTATAGGTCCCATGTGGAAAGTATTCCTTGGTGTTGACTTGTAGAAAGCTCGTGGGGCGCCTAAATAAATTATTGAAAAAGTTATCCTTGTGGGAGGATCTAGAGCGTTCTAGGTCCTCCCACAAGGATCTCGGGATAGTAGCCATATGTGCCAACTCTGGGTTGTGATAAACCCCTACCCCCCCTAGGTTTAAGCCTGGGTTTAAACCTAAAATGACCCCCTCGGGTTTAAACCGGTTTGTGGTTTCACACTGTTAAGCCTAGTTTCACAATGTTAAGTCTAGTTTCACACTGTTAAGCATATCAAAGGGTACATGTTGTCTTTTCATTGTTAAGCATACGACAGGGGTAGACGCCATATTGAAATTCAGTCTGCTCTCTGGCAACCGTGCGAGTAGCCGTTTGGTAATCGTACGGCGTGCTCTCTATCTCGTGTCTCGTCTCCTATTCCATACAACGATACAAGTGACAACAGATTCTGTGCACGCGATCAAACGATTGTACCAACGGAGTGTAAGCCGTAGGATTTATTTATCGGCCAGGTAGCATCGTCGCGTCGCTAGGTCACGTATGGCGCGTACACGCCGTATATGGCAACGGCTGCAATGGGGGGGAATTCCGGGGGTTTAAACCTGGGTTTAAACCTGAAATGACCCCCTCGGGTTTAAACCGGTTAACGGTTTATGCAGCTTTAAAACCTAGTGCCAACTCACGATACTCATTTTGTGCAGCTTGTGTCGCAGGTTTTCCGATGGCGAGGAGGGGCGCGCTTTCTTGTGGTGTGGAAGTCTACGTCTAGGGCAACCTAGCTTGGGATCACACCCAACCACATCGGACCCACCTTGTTCTCACGTTTTATTCAACTCACTTTGAATATGCATACAAAGTTTGAGGAGCATCGAGGTGTGATATGTTAGAGACTGATTTATCTTTTGGGGTTTATGGCGTCATCGCGACCTCTTGGGGTGTGGAAGTCAAGGTTGAGCATGCCAACCTTGCTTGGGTTCGAACCCAACCACATCGAAGTCCTCTGTGTTAGCGCACGAAACTTTGCACTAAATTTGCTGAGAGTAATATTAGTTCACCATCTTTTGCGCGCAAGGATTGTCGTCAAGTATGCACGAGAAGGTCACTTCATGGCAAAGAGCTTTTTGGGTTTGGGTTTTCATGTACCCAAACCAACAAATGCCAAACAGTCAAGGTCTTCCCGTGCTTCCTAGCAAACGAAACTACGCTGATATATTGCCGAGATATATATCTTCAAGTTCCCTAAAGCACAAGTACTGAGATACATTGTTTGCGAAACAAACAGTTTATTTCCTTGGCAGATTTATTGGGTTTGGGCTCGAATGTACCCAAACCCAATATATTCCAAACAGCCAAGGGCTTCCCGTGCGTTCTAGCGCACGAGACTTTCCACAAATATTGTCGAGATATATACATTTAAGTTCCCTGAAGCTCAAGGACTGGCATACACTGTGCCCGAAACGAACAGTTCATTTCTTTGGCAGATTTATTGGGTTTGGGCTCGAATGTACCCAAACCCAATACATGCCAAACAGCCAAGGGCTTCCCATGCGTTCTAGCGCACGAGACTTTCCGCACAAATATTCTCAAGATATATCTCTTTAAGTTTCCTGAAGCTCAAGGATTGAGATACATTGTTCGCGAAATGATCAGTTTATTTCTTTGGCAGATTTATTGGGTTTGGGCTCGAATGGACCCAAACCCAATACATGCCAAACAGCCAAGGGCTTCCCGTGCGTTCTAGCGCACGAGACTTTCCACAAATATTGCTAAGATATACATATTTTAGTTCCCTGAAGCACAAGGACTCAGACTTCGATGTGGTTGGGTTCGAACCCAAGCAAGGTTGGCATGCTCAACCTTGACTTCCACATCCCAAGAGGTCGCGATGGCGCCACAAACCCAAAAAGATAAATCAGTCTAAAACTTATCAAACCTCGATGCTCCTCAAAGTTTGTATGCATATGCAAGGTGAGTAGATTAAAATATGAAAACAAAGTAAGTCCGATGTGGTTGGGTATCACCCCAAGCTAGGTTGCCCTAGACTTCCACATCTCAAAAAGGTGCGTCCCTCCTCGCCATCGGAAAACCTGCGACACAAGCTGCACACACCGAATACCGTGAGTTCGCATATATGCAATAAACGAATTGAAAAATAAAAACAGCCAGACACTTCCGCATTCCCTGCACATAACACAGCAGTCACAATGAACACCGTTCCGGCCATGAGGCGAAGGAACGTTGAGAAAATTATGAGCAGTAAATGTCGCAGCGAGCGCTTTATGGTTGAGCTAGTCAACGCCAGCGCCAACGGTAATCGTATCCGCGATATCGATGGAAGATAAATTGATTATCTGTTTTAATAATCCTGGAAATTAAATTCACGATGACACGCGAGACGATGCAAGACGATATGTCCGTCACGCTGGTTCAGAATTTTTTCGGGATTGAGACGGAAACGACGTGTGAATTCCAGCGCGTATAACCCTTCCCTTATGTAAATATGGATACGAAATATTTAAGGGAAGAGTGCACTCAGTTTTCGACCTATTTAATTTCATAGCATTTTCTATATTTAATAGATTTCCAGGGTTATTTATTTTGTAAAATCGCAGGGAGCAGCATAACCTATAGACCGATATCCCACTATAATCTACGGGCAGTTTGGGGTGTTATAAAGTATATAAAAAATCGAGAAAAGATTCTAGTGATCCATTTTTCAGTTATTCAGGTTATGGCGCCAGCTATGCAAAATTTGAAGTACCTAGCGCCAGAACCTGAATAACTAAAAAATGGATCACTCGAATCTTTTCTCGAAGTTTTATATACTTTATAACACCCCAAATTGACCGTAGATCACAGTGGGGTATCGGTCTATAGGTTATGGAGCTCCCTGCGATTTTACAAAATAAATAACCCTGGAAATCTATTAAATATAGAAAAATGCTATGAAATTAAATGAGTCGAAAACTGAGTGCACCCTACCCTTAAATACAGATTAATCCCTTCAGGAAAGCCCGCAAAGCTCCCAGAATGAAAGTTGGTGACGCCGTCATGAAAGACGCCTGTATGGGCTGTATTTTAATCTGCTTTAGGAGTGCTTTTTATATATAGGATTTCCCTGAATCTGCTTTTATACTTATACTAAAATATAATCTCGACAGATACATTCAAAATCGGTCATATAAACGTTCAAACATCAAAATCCGAAATTGGAAAGTTAAATCTGAAATCGAAATTTGTATCATTAATATCTGAATATCAATATAAAATCAGTGTGGGAAAAGGTTTAGAAGATCTTTTTTTCAAAAAAAACAAGGCCGTATTAAAAATCGAGGATTTTGAAAACGAGTCCCAAGTCCCCCCACCCCCACCCTTCCCGGCCCTCGACCACCCCCAAGTCTCCACCACCCCACCCTTCCGGGCGCCAACAAGTCCCAAGTCCCTCCCAACCCCCCCTTCTAGCGAACAAGCCCCAAGTACCCCCACCCCACCGCTTTTCTAGGGGCGTCAAGATTTTCAAATTACTTTAGGCTCCGCGGTGGCGACCGCGAGTGGAATGTGTCAATGAAAGGCATTCTTGTTAGCGCGGATATATAGTTTTGCTGAATATATCAGCTGGACCGTCGGACACCACCGACTGCGGAGCGGAGGGCGGTGCTGGCGGCGGTGGTACGACCAGAGCGTCGGCATGGACCTCGCCATGGACCTTGAAGGTGTTGAAGATGTTCACAGCACCACCAACCGCGCAAACCCCGAAGCGGGTGTCAGCGGGCTGGCGGCACTCCAGATACTCGTCGATGGTGTCGGGGACTTGCTCCTCGGCGACAGCGAAGGAGAAGGCGGACGGTGTCGTAGAGCTCCGGTTTGCCGTCTGCAATGTAGCAGACGGCGTCGAAACGCGAGCGGCGTCGTTGTTGTCCATGGCGTTCTGGGACAGCGTGGCGAAGACGTCATTCTCGTTGTCCGCAACGCTGAAGCCGTGTGCGCCAACATGTCCGCGTGGCCCGCCGTTCGGGCAGTCCCGATGCCAATGCTTTTCCGCCGTAGCGGAGCATGTCGGGTTCCGGCACAAAGGAACGAATGTACCGGTGGGTTTGCTGCAAGGCCCGGTATCGATAACACGATAAGTCCGATTAATCGATTAATCAGACTTATCGTTATCGATCGATAAGTTCAAACGACTTATCAAAAATATCATTATCAATCGATAAGTTCGAATGACTTATCAATATCAATCGATTAGTTCAAACACGTTTTTGCAATCGATTAATCGATATGTCGCGTGCGTGGTACATATCGATAATTGTGCACCGCTGTACAGGGCGCGCATTGTTTTAAATCCTGATATTTCATGATATTTCATGATATATCGATCCAACGAGTGAACTCTTGGATATCGTCAATCCTAAGATCAAAGATGGGAGTGCAACCTACACTTGGCCTTCGTATAGACGATACATATAGGGGTAAAATCGGAGGGACCACTAGTTCCGCAGCCGCATTTCTTTAATCGATGGGTCGTGGTCGTGGAAAAGGGCCTAAGCGCCAGAAAACCGACGAGGTCGTGTTGCTCGCACAAGGAAAGGGGCCCGTGAAGAGGACGCAGAAGAACCCTTTCGACTGCCACGGTAGCGACGACGTTGATACTGATATCATGAAATGGTGGTTGGAGCACAAGGAGAAGTTGCCAAACATGTTTAGGATGGCACGCCCAATTTTAGCTCCCCCTACTAGTCCAGCTGGGGTAGAACGCACATTTAATGCATGTGGGCAGATGCATTCAGATTTACGCAAGAGTGTGAGTGAAGGGACCCTAGAACATAGTTTAATGGCCTCTATTAATACCTTGTAAACTAATTTGTTCTCGGATGTGTTATCGATAGGTATCAGGTGCACTGTCGATAGTTATCGTGATTAATCGGGCTGGCTTTTGTTATTCATATCAATCGATAAGTTCGAATGCCTTATCAATATCAATCGATAAGTTGGAATGACTTATCAATATCAATCGATTAGTTCGAATGACTTATTCATTGTTATTCGATTCGTTCAAAAAATCGCGATACCGGGCCTTGGTTTGCTGTGGAAAGCCACCTTCCCCGAAGGCTTCCCACGGAAGGTCTGCGGGAAGTTGCCGTGCTCGGGAAGAGGCTTCGCTGCGAAGCGGACTCCGTCACCATGTCCACCTCGTCCGATGGCGTTCTTCTTGTCGTTGCGGGTCGTGAAGCCCTTCGTGTCGTCGATACGGGTGTGAAGGGCTTTGATCTCTTTCTTCATGTCGAAGAGCTGGTCGCGGAGCTCGCTGAAGATGGTCTTGAAGCCTTCGTCGTCGCCCTGTCCAGTCAGGGTGAGGGCGGAGAACGTGCGCGCAGCAGGCGGGACGTGCGAGTCCGTCCCGTTCTGTGCGTAGCACTCACGGGTCCATTGCTGGATGGTGGCAAGGGACTCCGCCGCACGCTGGTCGTGCAGCAAAAGGCGGTTGACAACCGGGGCATAGAAAACCGGGTCGAGGGACTTGATGTACAGGGACTTGACCTCCATGTCGTCGAGGGTGCTCTTCCGTCGAGCGGACCGGAGAGCGGCGTTGAAGGCGGCGATAGTCCGCGACGGGTCGAACTTGGTGATCTTGATGGCCAGAAGGTCTGCGGTGCCCTGAAAGGGTCCGCCGGAATCCAGAAGCATCCTGGCGATCTCCAGCAACACCCGTTTCCCATCAAACGGGTGTGCCTCTGCCGAAGACTCCATCCAGTCTGCCGCGGGCGACACCGGAGCGATAATGTACTCAAGTGTTGAGAACAACAGCTTGTTCGCCTCAGCGCGGACGGGCAGGGTGGCATCCTCCAGGTCGAACAGGGAAGAAAATGCGTCCTCCTCAGTGACGAAAATGTCCCGCAGTGCCAGGACCAGACGGGCGAAGACGGAGCTGACGTTCGACTCCGTACCGTCAAAACGTCCATATTGCTGGAACAGTCACACCGCTTGCTTTGTGACTCTTCCTATAGTAGTGTGAATGACTGTCACCCGAACCCGAACCCTAACTGTTTATGCCCGTTATATCGGGTTAACTTATCAGCTTTAATACATTCTGAAAAAAACTTACCACTGAGTGAATATATCCCGAGTCCTAGGGGTATATCCAACAGGTTTGGCCCCACTCACTCTTTATTCAGACACTGCGTAGTTTGGCCATGTCAGGCTAAACACCGACGCTTGAGATGGAGTGAGGGGCTCCACTAGAGGCGCGGCGGAGCGGTATGGCCTAGTTACATGACTGGTTGATTGGACTTACGGAGAGCTCGGGCTCGTGGCTGCTTGATTTTCCCGTACTACGCGTTGGTAGACGTTGGAATTTTGTGCGAGAACAGGTGTTCCGCTCGGGTAAAACAAACTGGCTAAGCTCCCATAATCAGTCCGGCCGAGTGCTTTTATCATGCATCTCGGAAACCCGGATAATACGAAGTAATGACTGACAGTACAGTACTACTGTACTGTCATCCTAGCTACTAGCGGAGTCACGGTTCCGATCAGAGACGGGTCAGGCTAGGGGCTATCAGAGCCCATAATAATAACCCTGAACCTAAAGTCCAGCACACCACCCGGAGCTGTGACTGTAGCCAATAGGGCTAGGCAAGCGGAGCTAACTAAACAGATAACAAACAGCACTTTACTGGAAACAGATACACTTCTAGCTGGGTGCCCGGGGACTCGTCCCGGCACAACCCACCACTGCGGCTAAGGCTAATCACACCTCCAGGATCTTAATCAAGCAGACTCTAGCCACTGTAAAGCTGGTCGGCAGAGCCGAGTTCAGCAGACGGATTCCAATCAAGAAAAGCATCCGAAGTCAATTGAGAAGAGAATTTGTAAGTACTGACACCACCAGACCCAAGTGGGTCAGGCGGATCCCAAAGTGGAGTGGCAAAACCATCAGATTGCAAAGCCGCTGAAGTCGTTTGAGAAAAGAACGGTGTCACATCCCGCGGCGGCAATGACGAACCAGTAGCAATCACAGGCGGGCAAAGGGAATCCAGTAATGCACCACCGGGATGAACCGCACCGTAGCCGTAGGTGGCTCCGGGCTCAACCAGGCCCCTGACACCACCGCCGACCACGAGTGTCGGCATCGCCGTGGCACTGAACAGAAAAGTAGCCACCATGAAAAGAGTGAGAGCAAATTCACCAAAGCCAAATGGCCTGGAGCCTCTGGGGACTCCGAACCGCCGAAATGCCGCAGCCGCCGGCGGTGCACCCCCCTCAATTTCAGTCAGGCAGACATCAGGAGGGCAGTCCGAGCCCTCTCCATCATCATCGGAGTCACACACCTCAACAGGCTCAGGGTCAATGTCAAGCCAGTCAGGGTGGACAGTGTTGAATGTTTTGAAAGAGTTGTCAGCAGGAGCCATCGGGCCGAGAGCCAGAGAGGCAGACGGCGGCACGAAGGCGGTACGGCTGACCTCATGCAAGTCAATCGGCTTACCACGCACGGGTGCAGAGGCCTTCGGCAGCAGCCGCTTGCTGGCGGTCGGCTCAGCGACACCACCAGCAAGCGGACCGCTGACCTCAGCAAACGCAACACGGCCAATGGAAAGGTGCTCATCAGGTGCAGACTCAGCAGAGGCAGCAGCATCCTTGAACTGCTGCAGAGCCGTAGGCTCTGGAGCAAAGGAATGCGCAGACAGCTCACAGATTTCAGGTTGCCCCACGAGAGCACACAAGTGCTCCATGGACCCCTCATCCCCAGCGTCATAGTACCGCTGAAAACGAAGGGCAAGCACGTCGGAGTCATAAGACTCGACGGCTTGGCAGTAGGATGCCGAGATGGTCAGCGGGTGAGTGTCCTTGTGAGGACACTCACTCAGCCAATGCTTTGACCCAACGGCGCGGCACTTCTCGTGCCTGCACGTTGGGACAAAGGTGCCAGACCGCTTGTCAAAAGCCACCTCCGAAGAGGCGGAATGAGCAAGCGGCTGCACTCCAGGTCGGTGGAAGTTGCGCGGAGTGTGTTTCCCATGAGGCGGCTTGGAGCCACCCTTCTTAAGGGAATCCACATCCCGCTGCAACTTGACCAACTGAGCACTGAGCCGATCAATGGCCGAAGCCAGGCTAGTGTCAGTGGCGCAAGATGCAACAGACATGGGCCGCCCCGCAGTGCGCTTGCCCGAGAGCCGCCCACAGCGGTACTGCTCACGGACTCGTGCCTGCAAGGTGAGCAGACTCACAGCCGCACGCTGGTCAGCTCGAGCAAACGAGTCAACCAGCGCGGCGTAAGCCGGCCCAGACAGCGCAGAGATGAATTGCCGTTTAACAGCGTCCTCGGGCAGCGCCTGTAGACGCTGTGCATCCCGAAGGCAGCTGTTAAACAGCCGAATGTCAGAGTCAGGGTCTCGCTCATCAGAGATCCTAACCTCAAGCAGCTCTGCAAACGCATCGAACGGGGTCGATACATCCGCAAGCATACGCACCACCTCGAGGGTGGCACGTTTGCCATCGGCAGGAACATCTGAACCAGAAGCCTCTACCCAATTACGGGCAGGAGACCCTGGCGCAGTCAGCAGCAGCAGCACAGAGTATAACAGCTCATTCGCAGCAGACAGAACAGGGGCGTCAGCAGCTGTCAGTTCAAACAGGGGCGCAAACGCAGGCGACTGCAGCGTGAACAGCTGCTGCAGCTCGGATACCAATTGCGAAAAAATGTCCGAAGCGGAATTCTCGTTGCCTTTAAATTTTGCAGTTTTGTCACCCAGAACTTTTGTTGCTGCTGTCTTGGCACACTGAACATCGAAAGAATCCCTGCGCAACCTCTGCAAAAGTACGGCTGCCGCAGTGGACGCCTCAGACTCTCCCGAAGCCAAATGCGGAGTCGATGGCGTAGCCGCATTCAGCGCCCCAACATCATCAAAAATGGTTGCTAGTTTCCGCGCTCTAGCGCGTGTGCGTGGTCCAATCGGAGTCTCCATAGTAAAAATGACGGCAAGATGGGGTCGCGGGCTAACGGAGCGACAGTAGTAAGCATTACGCAGCGGCCAATCCTGCAGAAGTCTCAGCGGTAAAAACAACATCAAACAGGTCATGAGCCGATTGGCTAAAAGTGGTTGCGACCCACAATACGCGGAATGCCCTCTCCACCGGCCAGGTGAAACGTAAAAAAGAAGCCATAATAAGCGACGATACTGCTGCCGAAAAATGTGCCATAAACTGATCTCCACTTCAAAAAGAGGCCATACCGCGGAAAGACGAACTACTGCCTAAGGGGGCGCCCACCCCATCTCTGTGTCAAAACTTAGCCAAACATGGCAACAGCTAGGCGCTGTGCCATCAGAATTACTAGGGAAGTGGTGACGCGCATAACCTGCGAGAACAGGTGTTCCGCTCGGGTAAAACAAACTGGCTAAGCTCCCATAATCAGTCCGGCCGAGTGCTTTTATCATGCATCTCGGAAACCCGGATAATACGAAGTGATGACTGACAGTACAGTACTACTGTACTGTCATCCTAGCTACTAGCGGAGTCACGGTTCCGATCAGAGACGGGCCAGGCTAGGGGCTATCAGAGCCCATAATAATAACCCTGAACCTAAAGTCCAGCATTTTGGTCGGATCCGACACCAAGTTCCTTGGCCGCGTTGTTTAATCCACATGCACGTTTGGGGAATCTTTTACGCCGCAGCTTTCCTTCTTTTCCTCGACAACCGCCTTACAACTTTTGGCCGCCGCTCCTTCCGCACCTCGCCACATTTTCCCTCACTTCGTCTCTATAGTCTTCTACATCATGGTTGCGACTAGATTGACATCAAGTATGGCGTCCCGCCGACGCTCGCTGGCTACAATTTTCGACTCCGCTGCCGCACGTAATTCCGTCACGCCGGCTACGCCGGCGCCTGCTGGTGTTCCAGCTGCGAACTCCGCCCAAGCCATATTCTTGGCGGGTGTTCGCTCGCTCACGCGTGAGCGCTTCGACGAGAGCGTGGCGAAGCACGTCATCCGGAAATGCTTTCCCGACAAGCATGACCGATTTACGGGTACGGAGTCGAACGCTCAGGTGCTCCTCTCCAAGCTGGTGCCTGCTCTCCAGGAGGCATTCGAGGCCGAGGACGCGCTGTTTGCCCCTATGTTCGACTTGGAGGACCCCACGTTGGCCGTGCGGCCCGAGGCCAACAAGCTCCTCTTCTCAACTCTCGAGCTCATTGTGTCTCCCGCCTCTCCAGCGGGTGACTGGCTCGAGGCGTCTGCGGCCTTGCACCCTCTGGACGGCAAGCGAGCCCTGCTGGAGCTCGCACGGCGTCTGCTGGACTCCGGTGCACCCTTCCAGGGGACATCGGACCTCCTTGGCGTCCGCTTTAAGGCCCACACCGACCCGTCCGAGTCCATCACGGACTTCAACGCGGCCTTACGGTCCGCCAAGAGGCGCAACACTCTCGACGATGACGAGGTGAAGGAGCTGTTCCTCGCGGCGCTGGACCCGGGATTCTACGCGCCGGTGGTGTCACGACTCTTCACACACCAGCAGCGGGCGGCCGTGGACCTCCTCACCATTCAGCAATGGGTCCTCGAGTGCTACGCCCGACACGTGGCAGCCGGTACGCACACTGCCTCGTTCACCTTGTCCGCGGCAGCCGTGGCCACTGACGGCGACGCCTCGCAGCTGTCCGACCTCACGGCCATCATCCTCGACGTGAAGCGGCAGCTAAAGGTCCTCACGGACAAGGTCAACGGGCGGGGTTTTACCCCGCGGGCGGACAAGAACAAGATCGGCAACGGGGGAGGCGGCTCCGGTGTTCGTTTTGCGGCAGGTGACCTCCCGACGGGAGGGAACTGGCCGCAGTCGCAGGTGAGGAAGCGCGTTGCCTTTCACAAAGGCAGCGGCGACTTCATTCCGTTCTGCCAAAATTCAACGTGCAAGAAGGACGGGGCCCGCCACTGGCACCGCGACTGCCCGAACGGCGGCAAGCACGGCGCTGGGGGAAGCTTCCACAGCTTCTCCCTCGGTGACATCGAGAACGACTTGCTGGCGGAGCAGTTTCAGACGGCCATGGACGAGCACGACGGCGAGCGGTTCGATGCGCTCTGCCTTCTGGCGGGGGGCAAGCCGGAGATGCTCGGCGGCGTTTCGGCGTGTTCCTTCGGGATCGAGCCGGAGCGGGAAGACGGTGCGTTGCAGGAATTCCTGCCCTACTGCCAGCCTGCCACCCACATGGGCGGCTTCACGGTCGGTGGTGTCGAGAGCGGGATCTCGGCTGCCGCTTGCACGCATGTCCGGGAGGACCCACCGCCGGCTCCACCGCCGGCGGCAATCGAGCATGTTTACCCGGGCGAGTCGGAGGCGTCCGACACCGGTGACATGATGCCGGTGGACCCCATGCACGCGCACGAGCCCGACCTCTGCTTTGCGGACAAGATCGCGCGGATGGGGGGACTCTCGATCACGGCTGCGGGCAAGGACTTCGCGATGCGGTACATGCACGCCGAGTCGGAGACCGACTCTTGCGACGGCGACGTGGACGACTCTGCAACTGGGTGTGACTCTATTGACGGTGAGGATGCGGTCCCGCGCCCTACAGCATCTCGTCCGGGATGCGGTGCACCGCCTTGGGGATTTGCCCGCTCTTCGGCGATTGCGGTAATGCTTTGTGCGTTCTTTTGTGTATGCGCCACCGCAGCGCCGCTCACAGCTGCCGCCCCTGGCGAGGCATGTGCACCGGACCACACCGGCCTGGAGGTCGGTGGTGCTGTAGGGACAACCGACAACGAGCCTGCATTCACTTTTGCGGCGCCGGCTGCTATTCCGCCGCATCGGCAGACGCGGTATCGGGAGCTGCGACAGGGATTCCACACTCTCCGCAATGTCCCGCGGCCGCCATGGCTGTATAATCCCGACCCTGATTATGTTCCACAGTCACCACCTTACCCGCCACCGCCGTACTCGTCCGATGACGAGGAGCAGAGCTCTGGAGACCATGCGGCTGTGCGCGACGATCGACAAAATTCAGATTCCTTTTCTGGCTCTACGAATGATTCAATCACGGCATCGACAACTTCACTTCACGGCAGCATGACTGTGCTGCGGGCTGGCACAGCAGTGCCACCGCCAACTAGTGGCTAGAAAGTTAATCATGCCGCTCCTGCGCAGTAGTATTGACCGTAGCTGTATGTGCAGAGGGGTCCGATCACGGACCGGTTTCAGATTTACAACTCTTGACTGGGAACCGCCCTGCCAGAAAGGACAGGCCTTCCCTTAGAGCCCGATTTCCACCGCTGTAGATGGTGTTTGTTCACAGGTTTCACCTTCGGCTAGCCAGTCACCACACTAGGTGGTGTGCTGGAACAGTCGCACCGCTTGCTTTGTGACTCTTCCTATAGTAGTGTGTATGACTGTCACCCGAACCCGAACCCTAACTGTTTATGCCCGTTATATCGGGTTAACTTATCAGCTTTAATACATTCTGAAAAAAACTTACCACTGAGTGAATATATCCCGAGTCCTAGGGGTATATCCAACACATATTTGTCGTCGTAAACCTTCTTGATGACGAGCTTGGCGGCACGCTCGTCGAAGGATTCCTTCGCCAGACGTCTGACCTCGTCGAGGAACATCGCTCCCGCTGATTGGGCAGCCGGCGCAGTCGCAACCGTGCGTAGGAGTGGTTGGTGTGGTTGCATGTCTGGCTGCGGCATCGTCGAAAATGGTAACTAGTGAGCGGCGTGCGGCCGCAGTGTGCGATCTCGTAGAAGTACACATGATGAAATGACTATAGAGACAGGGTGAGGTGAATAATGCTAGGTAAGGCCAACGGTGTGGGCGACGGCTTGCGAGTTGCGGCGGGTCGTCGAGGATAATCCGGGGAAACAGCAGATAACACGCGGTCGTGTGGGACGAAAGGACGTGATCGATGTCGGACGGTATACTAGTGACCAGAAACAACAAAATCCAGCCCAACGATACTGCACGGTAAATCAAGCTGCCATAACGCGCGCCCCAATTGTCCAATCATCCGCGCGTCCGTAACTGAGCCATACCGCCCATACCGAAAACCCCTCTAACGCGGGTTCCTCACCCCATCTCAAGCGCCGGTGCTTAGCCAATCATGGCCAAAGTCGCAGTGTAAAATTAAGAGTGCGTGGGACCAAACCTGCTGAATATATCAGCTGGACTGTATATTCGGTGAGTCAGATAATCAGAATAGATAGCCGGTGAGAATAATCAGTCTTCCCGTTATATGTTCGGGGTCTAGGGTTCCGGGACCGGTGACAGTCATACACCCTAACTATAGGAATGACAGTTGGGGCGTCACTTCCAGCAAGTTTCAGATATATATCTGGCTATGTTCAGAATGCTTTCGCTTTCGGCATTTCTCTAAGTGTAAGATAACATATTGAAACCTCGGGTTAAGCCGGAAACCCTAAACCTGTGACACCCGTATTGTACAGAGTACTGGAATATCCCGGTTCACGGATATCAGACAGTCCTGGAACCAATATAGATAAACTCTGTCAAGAAAATAAACACTAAGCTAGATATACCCGGAACGGTCACGGAGTCGGAACGGCCTCGGTCCTAGCTACCTGTGACACCTTGATGTGTCACAGCACGGGCTTACGGGTCAGTCACAATCCAGTGTTGGCTACCTAGGAATCTGTCATAGGGGCCTGCACCGGGACTCCCAGTCAGGGCTGCCTATACAGATTTCAGCACACCACCCCAGCACTGCGGGTGGTGACTGACAGGTAAGTCAGAGAAGTTAAGATAAGTTAGGGCAGGAGCTAGGGTGACAGACCTAACTGCTAATCAAACTGTGCAATTCTGATACACAAATTTGAACCCTCTAGCTAGCACAAGTGCAGAAACCTACGGGCAAGGAGCTCCCGCTAAACAACTGAAAGGCACTGTGTAAGCAAACCAGATTGAAGATTGTAGATGTCAAAGCAAAGCAGAAACCAAATTGAAGACCATGTTGAGGTCAAAGTACATCTCAGTACACCACCAGAAAGTGGTGCACTGCCAGAGCCAGAAGGAAAGCTACTCGGGGTCAAAGTCCAGAGGGGCACCGTCATCACAATGTCCACGGTAGTAGCTTGCAGCACTGCTCTCCAGTGGGTCAGGCGGCCGGTGAACCACCGTCGCAGCACCCAGGGAGTGCAGTACTGCATCCAGAGTGACGGGGTCCAGCTCGGATATACCAGGGTAGATGCATAAATCCCCCCTGCACAGCACAGGCTGCGGTGCAGCCCGACCCGATACCTGCACAGAGTCGATGCCATTGACCGCCGTGTAGGCGGCAGCTCCCGCACCCATGATCGAGATGAAAAGGATAAGGGAGAGAAAGTAAGGAAACCCCCACGGGCCCGCATGTGCGGGGAAGCCCCATGGCGGCTTGCCACATCCGTAGGTGCGGGAAGCACCACCAGACTCAGGCACGTGGGCTGCGGGCTCCGACGCATGATTGGCCGAGATGGCCGGAGCCCGCGGCTTGACGGCGAAGCTGCCGTCTGCAAAATCTTCGTAGTCGTCGGTGTCGTAGCCGGTCAAGTCAACCGGCTCAACCGCGGCGTGGTGGACAGCCTCCACAACCCCCGCGAACTCACCGCCTGACTTCTCCGTAGTGGTCACCCGTGTCGATTGAAGGGACACGGGTGAGCCGTAGCCGTAGAGCTCAAGGAGCTCTTTCTCATTCTCCAAGACAGGCATAGCAGGGGCCGGCACGGCGGATGCCGATGCCGCCGCACCACCCGCCGGAACCTGCTCCTCCGGTGTGATACCCGCGCCTGCAGGGTCACACACCAGAGCCGAAGCCTGCGTCGCAATGCCCCCAGGCGGCGGGAAAGAGGCGTGAGTGTAGTGTACCTTAGGCTCTACCGCCGCGTTGACCTCCGCCGCGAGGTCGTCCAGCCGCTGCAGGATGTCGTCACCGGACGTCCCCGCCACCGGTGTCACCGTGTCAACGGAGAAGCCGTAGGCCGACACGTCGATGCCTCCCACAACGCCCCCGCACAGCACCGCTGGCGGACCGTACACCGTCGCCGCGCGGGCAAAGGCCTCAGCTCCATCATCCGCCGCCTCCTGAAAGCCAGCACACATGGCGAGGGCATGCACGCCCTCCGCATCCTCGTCGTCGATGGGGATACAGAAAGCCGCGGCCGAGGTGGGGGAATGTTGGCGACCGCCAAGAGGGCAGTCGCGGTAGAAGTGATAGAGGTCCTTACCAGTCTTCTTGCAGCGGGTACACAGCGGCTTAGCCCGCTGCTCGTCACGATCGTAGCCCACCGCCGGTGGGGATTGGACCCCCATGCGGAAGCCCCGCGGTGGCTGCCCGCGCTGCTGCTGCCGGCGCTGCCCGTGCTGCCGCTGCGGCGGGTCCCGCTGCCGCTGCACCACCTGCGGAGCCGCCTCGCACTGCCGCTGTACCAGCTCGGTCAACTCCTTACTTGATCTTGTCCAGAAGTACCTGGTGCTCGCTGCTGGTGAGCAGAGCCGACGCGCCACCACCTGCGGGCTTGGCCAGGACGGCCTTCCCTACGTCCGTCTGCGCCCATGCCTGATAAATCTCTACAACCAGAGAGCGCAGAGCACCGAGTGAAACCGCCGCGAGATCGGCCACCATGCACACCACTGAGGATTTCTGTTAATAAAGTGTTAAAAAGTGTTAATTATGTGTTAAAAAGTGTTAACGGGTAGGAACTGTTAATAGTGGTGGTATAAATCCCGATGGTAAATAATGATTGGCTTGGGCGAAAGTTAAGGAATTATATAATTCATGTTAACAGAATGTTAAATTAACACAATTTTAACAGAATGTTAACACTTAATCGGAGGGGACGGTGCCGGAGGGAGTTGAAATAGGCCCCCCTCGCGAGATCGTTACACATATCCACGGGTACTCGGGATTGACATTGGCCTGGTACCGGGGGGCTGGTGACACATGTACCGTCCGGGAAACCGTGTCCACCATGAACCATGGACAGTGTGCACGAAGTTCCTGTGTGACATTTCCGATAAACACCGCCGGCCTTGCTGGCCCTGTTGGACGTGGGGCCGCGGCCTGCACGGCTTCAGACGGGGCAGTGCTCGGTGGCGCTAGGGCTCGCACAGCAGTAGGTGGGGGCGCGTCGTTCGTGACATGAACTAGGGCTGTACTCCGTGACGCCGGGGCTGGCGCTGTTGGAGGAGGGGGCGGTTCGCTATTGACGGGCAGGTTCGGGGCGGTCCCCTGACATGCCTTCTTCCACAATTCGGGGAACCGGGCCTTGATAGCAGCGATCTCCTTCTCGGTAGGGAACGCGAGGGTGG
Source organism: Cymbomonas tetramitiformis (assembly GCA_001247695.2). Classification (NCBI taxonomy): domain Eukaryota; kingdom Viridiplantae; phylum Chlorophyta; class Pyramimonadophyceae; order Pyramimonadales; family Pyramimonadaceae; genus Cymbomonas; species Cymbomonas tetramitiformis. The sequence goes on from LGRX02008516.1 coordinate 26,640, forward strand.
TATGCCCCAACTGACTGTTCTTGGTTTGCACGAAGCGGTAGACGGTTGTCAGGTGCTGTAAAATCTTGGGTTCGCACTTTTCACATGGGGACGCCGGGTCGGGGGAATCCGCGATGCACTTGCCCTGGGATGAGCAGTGCCTAACCCACGTTAGGACGTTATGATTTTTCAGGTTTTGTTTCAGCCATATCTCTAGCTGCGCGATCACCTGCTCCTTCGCCTCGTTCTTCCCCTGGCTTTCTGGCATGGTCCTCAAAACGTGGAACCCAGATGCGTTCGCGTATATGGTATCGCGTAAGACAGTGTAGTTCGTCGCCTGCCACTCGGGGCATTTGCCGTTATGGGCAAACGCGCCGGTGGCCAAAACGAGCCCAGTCGGTACTTTCTTGATGGCCTGCCTATAATTCTCCAGAAGACCGACGGGGAGATTTGTTGCGCCTAAGGAAACGGTTGAATGCCAAAACTCATGACTTTTCCGTTTGCGTTTCTGTATACAAAACCCGGCCCCCGCCCCCTCTACCGCCGATACTTCGCTTGAGCGTGCCCCATCGTCGAGCTCTAGGTGATTTCACGGAAAGGAGTGAGCGCCGATTGTAAACGGCGGTAGCATTCAAAGCACGCGGACGTGCTAGCGTTCCGCGCGTGTGCAGAGTGATATTACGATGCGCGCAAGACATCAATCGCTCCCGGAACATTATCGAGTAGGCAGCACACGGCCTCCAGGCAAATGGAGATGAATATTATTCATATAAAAGTGTTTGGTTAAAGCTAGATAGGTAACCACTGATGAGGGGTTGGCAAAGGAGTTGTCTGCTATCCGGCACGCCACAATGGTAGACTGTAACTACTATGCTTCTATGAGATCCATACTCCGACGTCCAGAGGACGCATATCCTGCAAACACCCAGGCGTAGTGTATCACATGGCCCTCCTAGGTGGTATGATGCCAGTCTGCTGCTCTAACGGCCCAGTCGAGTTCCCTGGCTATTGGCGGCCGTCGTCTTCCACGCACACTCTGGCCTGTGGCTTCTCCAATGAGCACGCTGGCAGCTAGGGCCACAGTACGCTACACGTCGGCACGGGCACCACTTCCGATTAGCAGGCAGCAGGCCGCACGTGGCACAGCATGAAGGACGAGACGACCATCCGCCGCGTGCCCAGAGCCAGGAATAACTAACCCACTGAGCTTCCGCCAGCGCCTTACACTCCCGGTGGTGGGTAGATTCCCAGTGTGCTCTCTGACACTCCTCGCCGCAATACACCGCGGAGAGACACTTGCTGCACTTGTAGAACTTCCGTCCGCCGACAACAGCCCGCCGGTCCGCCCCACATTGCGCACAGGGATCCCGTTTCTTTCCGTTGCGCGATGCCACAGCAGGCTGTGAACACTTTTCCTCCATGTGCAGTATCGTGCGCCAACACTTGTGCGCGTGCGTTTGCGCGTCCGCCCTCGATCCAAGCCCATCATCCGCACGAAACATCACATACCGGTAGTACCACGGAAACAGTTCTCCGTGCGCGTTTTCCGAGCGCAGGCTCGACAGTCGAAATGTCACCAACGGTGCAAACTGCGAAACATTGCATCCCGTGCTTACCATTACCGGTTCGAACGGGTTCCCCGAGGTATCCGACAACACGAGGATCTCCCCCGCACCTTCCAAACCACCCCCCCCTGGAAGACACCCCACGAACTCCATGACAGTAACCGAAGGGAAATGACCGGTTTTCCAACTTGTGCGCGACCACGGACGGTACAACACACCGCACACAATGATGTTTCCATAACTCTCACCCTGCATGCGCCAATCGTGTACAAACCGGAATATCGTGCGCACCGTGGTCAGCACAAGGGCCAGGAACAACCCTTGCCGACATGGGAGGAGCCCCTCGCGAGAACACACCGTGCCCACACGCTGTCCCAACATAAGGCGCGCGGCGTTATCAGGTCCCAACCTAGGCGGGACGTTCAACAGGTACCTCTCCGCGAATTCTAGGGCTGCGTTTTGTGTGCGCAGAAGCCCCCATGTGTTAATTGGCATCCCACGTGTGTCCAACCACGTGTGTCCGTTGTCCAACCACGTGTGTCCGTGAAACAGGAGTGTCATGTGGTTCCCCACCGCGCCAAGTGCAAGGCGCATTCGGCGGATTCTGACGAACGTTCGGCCGACTCGCTGCAAGTATGTTGTCATATCAACCCAAAGGCGTGTGTCGTCCGAATTGGATGCAATCGCGGAGATCATGCACAGATCCTACATCACACCCCAGCGCGAGCGGATAAATTCAATGCAATACATCGGGTCCGAAGTGTTATCATAACGAAGTTTTATCACCGCAAAACCATGACATCCGTGTGCACAGGGATATTACGAATCACGCAAGACATCAATCGATCGCTTCCGGAACATCATCGAGTAGGCAGCACACGGCCACCAGGCAAATGGAGATTACTATCTTCATATAAATGTGTTTTGTTACAGCTAGATAGGGGGGCGGTCCTCCTAAGTGGTAAGATCCCAGTCTGCTGCTCTAAAGGCCCGGTCGAGTTCCCTGGCTATTGTCGGCCGTCGTCTTCCACGCACACTCTGGCTTGTGGCTTCTCCAGTGAGCACGCTGGCAGCTAGGGCCGCAGTACGCTACACGTCGGCACGGGCACCACTTTCGATTAGCAGCCAGCAGGCCGCACATGGCACAGCATACAAGACGGACGTAGCCACGCCATGCTATGAAGGCGGAGTACACAGTATTCACGTCGTCCACACGTTCCCCAAGCTGGGTGGGTGTCAATACCCTCGAGGCAGCCCCAACCGCAGGGGGGCTGGCAACGGTGGGGGCATCCGTGAGGTCACGGTGCAAACTGGTAACGAAAAACGACTGGAAGGCGTTAGTGTAGTGAAGGCATGGGTGTGCCCACGGACCACGGACGAGCACTACCTCACCCCACCATCCATGGCAGTCACCGCCGTCCATGGGGGTGGTGCACACACGTATACGCAGCAAGCCTTCGCCAAACTCAGGGACCGCCCAACCCGGACGGGGCACCCCAGCAAACTCGAAGTAGCTTGGTCCCGGTGTCAGAGGACACTCGCCGACCATGGCATACCGAGCATGCTGTAGCCGACTCTCACCGTAGACGTCATTCAACAGTGCAAGGGCGTGCTCCCCGAAGCTGTCGGAATCACTCTCTGGCCAAAAGCCCTGCTGGGCTCTCCCCTCTTGTCCCCACAGTTTTATGAGTTGCCAACGATGCAAGCCCACTCTACCGAGGTATGTGTGATACTCGACCTGCATCCCAACATATGCCCCGTGCACGGACCATCACCATGACATAGGGAGCTGGGATGCACTAACACGAAGTGTACCGGCGGGCACAAGGCAGCGAGCAGGTAATCGGCACACGCAAGGTGCCCTCGAGTGGTCCCCAAAAGGATTGGGAACTTGGGATCCCCACAAGGGTCCCCAAAAGGATTGGCAACAAGTAGCTTCTGGAATCGCTTCACGCCAGCATATAACATTCCATATAACAAGGAGCTTACGATGATTAGATGGTTAGATCGATGGAAGCTTCAACATCCGTTGAGCAGGTGTACTGTACCGAGATCCCGATTGAACGTAGCTCGGAAATCCTACACAAGGAGGGTCGCTTCCCTCTAAATTGTACTAGGTCTATGTGACAAGGTGTGCTGAGGCTCAGCGGGAGGACATTCTCATATCTACATTCCGAGTAGATCCTCAGTGTCCTGCCCGTCAGGTATCCCCAGTGACAATTGTATTCTTCGCACAGTTGGCGTTGTTGCTCGTGCCGGATGCCGGTCTGCGTATGACCCCAGGCAATGCGAGCCGCTATCACCGCCACGGCTCCACGAGTCACATCCCGAGTGCCGTAGACAGCCATCGCCAAGGCCCAGATGAAACATTTTCCGTCCTTCGGCACCGGCACCACCAACCATTGTCGTAACGAGCGACACACCGGGTACTGCACACTACTGCGTGTGGTCCATGGCTCCCTCTGGTACATACACACATCACAGGCATACGTAAGCAACCCCAGGCCGTACATGTTCTGCCGGGCTAGAACGACATGTTGTGCTGCCGGGCAACACGAACACGGTGTGACTTCCTGGCGAACGATCGATATGCCACCGGGAAGCGCGCAACATGTAGTCGCATGCAAGCAACAGGAGTCTAAACAAGGTGCGGACGGTAAACCTCCAACGAGGTGAGCACGGAACAATATGTCCCCCATAGGAAACCCTCCGTGCACCTGTGTGTTAACCAGCGTGACTCGTAACATTACCAGGTAAAGAATCTCTACACGAGCTCGCACATACCAAAGCAACCCCAATACCCCTAGAGACAATTCGAAAACAGCACCTCACGACGGTGTGTACACGGGTATCTACCTGGAACTGGAATTGCCTCGATCCGCTCGTAGTGTCTAGGAAACTTATGAAATTGAACGTAATGGGCGACTCGTACCGGTTCACGGCTAGCCAAGCCCAGTGACGGATGTGGGCAAATATATTTCATGTTGAAAGGCGGCAAGTATTGTGCCAGAGCATCGGTATCGGTGGGAACATTGCACCCCACCCCTGGCACGTCAACCATCGGCCACAGAGTGTACACCTGAATAACTCGCCGAAGCATGTTCGCAATGATATGGAGGAACTGCGGTTCGTTGAACGCTTTGGGAGTAAGCAGGATTTTGCGCATTGGCGGCTCTCCTTCATCAGGAATAACGTCCAGCATCCCGTGGGGGGTAAAGCTGCCGATTGCAATCGTACGACGCGCAGATGGCGTTACGGAAGTTCATAGTTTGGACCTTCACGGAGGAACCCGGTTCAAGCACTTCCGGAATGTGTACACCCAAGGCGTGCAGCCAGCAGTTGCCGTCCCCTATTGTCTGGACTCGTCGCAGGCGGTGGGTTTCCAAGGCCTGCTCGAACTCCGCGAGAGAAGTAAAACGGTCTGCATTACCCTCGAGCGACCAATGCACGTGAGCCAGCACGCGACGTGCTAACGGCAGCACATCAGGGAAAATCTCGTCGGGATGGTCGAAGGATGCCTCCAATATACGCCCCCGGGGGTCCGTGGGCATTAGGATGACGTCATCGGTACCGAACGAAACATGCAAGCCTGGTGCAAAGTTTGGCGGAACAGTGTTTGGCTGGAAACCGTTTGCGGTTGCCGCTCGCAATGCCTCCTCAGAAGCGAGATCCATGGAAGGCTCGGCTGCTGCCTTGCTTCTCTGTTGGTTACGGCACGCACCCAGAGCACGCACGCGGTACTCCCCATGGTCTTTATGGGATGCACTTGCCCGCACGATGCACTTGCCGGGCATCGCTCGCGACGCATCTCCACCAGTCTCGTATGCACAATCGCATCGCACGACGAGGGATCGTGCATGTCCGGGATCCCATCGGTGCGACAGCTTCGCAGCCACTTTCTTTGCGAAATCCAGGTCCAGCTGATCAGCACTTTGCAAGAGTTTAGCAACACGTATGTTCACATGCAGCCCGCCCTCCGCGTCCGTATGGAACAGGTGTTGTTTTCTGTAGGACTTGTCCGTGCCAAGAGGAATACCGGCTGTCCGCAGGCGCTGCGCGTTCAACGCGGTAAGCATACCGAAAACCACACTACGCAAGCCCGGGCAGCAGACACCCAGTTCCCGGTACAAGTGGTGATCGTCAAAAGATGAGAATGCATCGTCACGGGTAGCCCGTCGGTCCCAGAGAGCAGTGATGCCGTCGCCAGAGTCCTGCAAAGGCCGCGCCGGCGGACGTTCACCGTCACCCCAAGTCAGGTTGGCGATCCTGTGCTTCACCGTGTGATCCGCGCGTCCCCACGCCTCAGCGCCGAGCACCCCGCGGAGTTTATTCCAAGCAAGGCCTAGGTCCTCCACATGCAGGAGTGCATGCAGCTTCGCCTCGGCCTCGTCTAACTGGCAGTAATCGGCCAATGTGGCCGCCTGCCCCGGGTGCTTCTCATGCGCGGATAGTGGCGCCCAGACTTCAGCTTTGCGCCGCACACGCTGGCACGGACCACACATCACGGCTCCGATCGTACGCAGAGCGTCACAACCCAGAACGCCTGATCTGCACAGGGAACACGCCCAAACACCTGGCAAGGTGTCGTAGCCTCCCGCAAATCGTATTTCGTCTCCACACGCGACGCACGTCATGCGGCACGCCAAGCCATATTGCGAGATGACACTGTGCGGGCTGCCGAGTACCGCGTTATTCAGGTCAATGGTTCCCTTAGTACGCACTCTGGCTGCGGAGTAGATCACGAAGTAGAACTGCTTAGGACGAGTACGGTTGACCGGGAGGCGCCCACTTGGAGAAAGACCGCGGTGCGCCATGCGGTCGGCTGGCCAGAACCACAGTGTTCCCATGGCACCCCCGAGGTGAACACGACGGAAGGGAGCCGAAGTGGGATCGCCATGCCTGGACGGAGTTTTGAACCACGAGGCTGTAATCCATCGAGCAAAACCTGTCCCAATTGCAGGCCCGCTGCGTTTCGGGTAGCACCTCCGTCAGGCATTGGGCCCTCAGCAACAGGCCACATGAGAACACGTCGTAATCCGGCCAGCCCCAGGATCCCTTGCCTTCCTTGGGAAACTTGGTATCGGTGTGATTGAACTGTATAAAGCTCTCGAGGTCCCGCCCTAGAGGCGACGGCTTGTCGTAGGTCCGCTTCACCCGCTTTCCCGTAGCAGCAAAAATCCCAGACCGCAGCGGTTCGTCCACAAGGCCATGCTTCACGGTGGTGAAGATGGATGGGAACAGCCAGTGCCCAACATGCCAGTCGGCCTGTATGGTATAGCGCGCGCCCTCACCCAGTTGATGAGATCCGGATGTGAAGTCCGCGCCGATTTCCTTATGAGAGAACAGGACCTCAGCCTTCAGCAAGTCGTAGTCTACCACATACGTCATGAACACGGTGAGCATAGCATTAAACCCGGCCGTGTGCTCACTACGTTGCCGCACGAGCTCAACCTCGCACTCCGTTTTTTCCTGGGTCGCGCGCATCATCGAGGCATCCACGACTTGCACCCAGTCACGAGGGTCGCCCACGGTGTCCTCCGTTGTAACGCCAGCTGTCACGCCCTTGCGCCACAGCGCGTACAGTAAAACCCGGGCTATAAGAAAACAGGATTAAAATGCCAGCACTGGCTTTCTTAAATTGAGATCGAGCCGAACGCAATCCAGCCCCAAGTCATTTCTTAATTGGCCCTTGGATTGACGATATCCGATAGTTTTCAGGGGGGCGACAGCGTGCGACTTTCTTAATCGACGGCCCGTCGCCGTTTGGCGATTTAAAACCTAGCGGCTGCTTTCTTAATGTTTTCTTAAAACGATGAGTGTCGTCTCAGACGGACAACTGCATCCGAGCAATGCAGTAGGCAACCAACAGCAATGGAAGCAACCACAAGATTAGCGCTCCAAACCTTGAAGAGCCTATCTGGCGAGTTTGTGCTCACTGAGCAAGAATTTAAGACCGAGAAGAGAAAGCTGTTTGGGAAAGAGGGGCATTCCTACGTCATCTCTCCGAAAAATCTCGAAATGGGCATAACTTTTGATATACTTGGCCATTTTGGCTGGAAAATGAACCACAAATAGGTCTTTTATAGACGAACAGATTGATATATCGTTTGTAAGCACATGCGTAATATTCCGTAAAAGAACGCAAACGCGGTAAATTGTGCAGCGTACGCGAGTGGTATAGTGTAATAACCGAAAATACTCGGAATAGGCATAACTTTTGATATACTTGGCCATTTTGGCTGAAAGATGAACCACAAATAGGTCTTTCATAGACGAACAGATTTATATATCGCTTGTAAGCATAGGCGTAATATTCCGTAAAAGAACGCATTCGCAATAAAATCCAGCGAAGATTTTCTTAATATCATGGTTTTCAGCAAATTTTGGATCTCCAATATATCATTTTCCAGCCCAAAATTTTCTTAATTAGGGTGCTTTTGTCCGCGTCTCGAGGGGAAAGCCAGCGCTGGCGTATTTTCTTTTTCTTAAGATTTTGGCAAAAATCCAGCGGCTGTTTTCTTATAGGTGCGTTTTCTTATACCCCGGGTTTTACTGTAGTGCTCCCGGAGGGTAGGCAGGGATACCTCAGATGCTCCACTGCGCCACCTATCATACATATATATCTTTCCAACTGGCACTGGCAACCAGGTGCCGGTCGCAAATGTCAATGATTTCCTTGAGGACGACCTCCGAGCAGGCCGCATCCAGCATCTGCACGGACCGCTTCCAATCCAACGTGCATGCCTCCCCGTCTTCCACGGTGCCCTCTGCCGGGGGAGGGCGATCAGACGGATACGCCCACCATGGCAAGTCGCGCAGGACATCAGGTGTCAGTTTTTTGGGCATAATAGGCAGAAAGCCTGCTTCGTTGTGCCCGACTGGTTTCACGGTGTCGGGAGGCGGGATCCTATGGACATGATCCTCTTGTAGTTCTTCCTCGACTTGTTTAGATGCATCGTCATCGCCGTGGGCAACCTCGGGCGGGCAGTCGGGGAACATCTGTGCGACAGCACGCAACACGAACACCGTGTGACTTCCTCAGCAACGATATGCCACCGGGAAGCGCACAACATGTAGTTGCATGCAAACGACAGGAGTATATACATGGTGAGCACGGCAAACCTCCCGAGAACAATATGCCCCCCATAGGAAACCCTCCGTGCACCTGTGTGTTAACCGGTGTGGCTCGTAACATTACCGGATAGGAAATCTCTATACGAGATCGCACATACGAAAGAACCCCAAGATCCCTAGAGACAATAATGAGGTAGACCATTCATATGAGGCAGACGCTTGCATATAATAAGCTGGACACTAGCCTTGCAAAAGGTCACCATCCGGTAGGCAAATGCATGTATGTGTCTAGCGCGTTATGCGTGATGCGATAGGAATACATACATGGACCAATTTGTTTACGGCAATGTCGGCGCTATATATACATGTATACATTTGTCAAGTTCACATGTCGGCCCTATTGGAAATCACTCAGCCGGCTCAATACGAGGCGGAAAATCCTTCTCACCGACGGTCTGGATCCTAGTGTTCTCAAACGTGCGCAGCAGATTCGCGGCTGTCGGACGCTTGTCCATGTCTACGCTGAAGCATTGCTTCAGGCGCTGCATGAGTGCATGCTTCATGAATCCATTCTGCGTTTTCGCTTGACTTAGGATATAGTCCCATTGGTGACGTTCGCCACCAGCCTGCGGGTGCTGGAAGAGCTGGACCAGGAGTCCACCCACGGACCACATGTCTCCTGGCCTGCTTGGGCCGTGAGACCGGTGCTCAGGAGCAAGATAACGGTGGTGTTCTTCACCGAGAGTACGCTCGTCATGCGCAGACTTCAGGTTTGCTCGATCGACGCAGCCAACTCCGAAGTCGATGACTCGCAGCGTGATGTGATATGGTGATTGCAGCGCTTCGGCAACGACCACATTGTTACCCTTGACGTCGCCGTGCACGATACCCTTGGAGTGCAACTGCGAAAACGCCTTCAGCAACTCCTTGGCAAGTAGCAGCTTGACCTCCAAGGTTAATCCACCCTCAGGCGGAACCCGCATGAATTCCCACAGCGTCCGGCCGCGATCGGGCATGACGAGCATCGGAACTGGCCCGACCTGCAGCGCTAGCCGAGTTTTGGTCTCCACACCATACCGTGAACAGGGCACGACGTAAGTGGGTGCTGCTTCCGACGCCAGTTTTGTCATGACTAGCTCCTGCGCACACCGCTTGAACTCCTTGGGCGGCTGCTTGGGCGCTCCCTTCCTTTGGAGGTTTCCGTCGGTCTTGGGGTGCGGCTCTAGCCCCGAGGTTTTGCAAAACCTTTTTACCACGACCAGGTCCGTGCGGTCCAGTGTGCAACCTCGTGTGACGGCGCCGTACGCGCCACTCACCCGTTCGGCATCTTTCGGCTCGAGGATATTCGTCGGTTCCACATGGGAACACCCCGCGCGCATGGCGACGGCACGTAAAAACGGGATGCCGTCGAACACGGTGCGAATTTGTTTTTCCAGATACTCCTGGAGACCCTCGTCATAATCCCTGTTGTCCGCAGTAGTGATTCGTTGCTGCTGGCGCCGAAGGAAACGATTTGTGCGCCGTTTGAA